>CAJPEV010000887.1:13651-88163 GCA_905338385.1 Darwinula stevensoni
TTTTTCAAACACCTGGATCACTTCGTCAAGGAGAAACACTTCCATGATCAGACCTCTGCCGAAGATGCCTTTAAGGATTTCATCGCCTCCAGAACCCAGGATTTCTACTCAACTGGGATCAACAAGCTTGTATCTCGTTGGCAGAAGTGTGTTGAAGCGGATGGTGCTTACTTCGATTTAAAATGTTCATTATCAGCTGAGTTACGACCCTTCAAAGTTTGCGATCGAATTCGGACATTCATTTTGGAACAGCCTGAAGTCAGGTCTGAAAGGGTTAAATTCTCAATGGCACATCTGCACACTTCTACTCTCTGCTAGGAAGTGAATTGGGCTATGGTCTACTTACCATGTAGATGTGAAAGCATGCTTAACAGCTGGAAAGTTGTTAGACCCTGAGGACTACTTGGTGCAAGGTTCCAAGGAGTGCCCTGGGAACAGTGGGATTCTCAAAGCCCAAAAAAACTTTGCTGCCAAGGTTCGTTCTGTTCATGCAGAGACTTGAGTACATTGCATTCTGGTGGAGCTGAGATATGAGACATATTGTGTCTTATTTTTTTTTTCAGAAACCAGGATTGTTTGATGGGTGTCATATGTATCTTCAAGGAACATTCACCCATCACTCTCCATTGTCCAAACATGAAGTTGAGAAGCTACTGAGACTTGGTGGTGGGCAGGTACATTCTCGTCTCCCTGCTCCAGCTACAGTTGAGGATCTGGACCGCAACATCCCATATCATGCTCCATGGGAAGGTCCTCTCTCCACTGTGTCTCATGTCATCATTTTTGAAGAGGGCCCATCTCTGCCATCGCTTCAATACCATATGGGTCACATTTATTCCCTTCCTCTTGCATGGCTCTTTGATAGCATTGAGCTGTTCACATTTGTGGAGTCCTTCTGTTAAGGCTGTCATCTGTTGATAATCATTACTATTTCATGTCTGTCTGTGGGTGTATCGTTTTGCTATTGCAGGTTTGTCTTCATGTTTGGGCATATCTTAATTATGTACCTTCTATAAATGTGGAAAATTCAGGTACCATGTTGACTTGCATACTCATGTCTTCAGTGCCCAAAAATTGTGCAGAAAATATTTTCCCTTTGTATGAGTTCTGACCTGCAGGAACAACTCTACTCAGAGTAAACTAAACCTATTTGCATTTTTTCTAAATGAATTTTGTCCATGTTTCCTTTTGTGTCTCTTTCTACATCCATCTGGAGGGCTCCTGTACCCTGAGAGAGTAAATGCTAGAGGTTCTTGCGTACATTTTCCATTGCTTTCAAGAAAAGGTACTGGATACATTTTCTGGTTTTTTATAATTAATCCAATGTTCATGAAGTAAAAATTATTTCATTGTAAAGTATAGCAAGTGTGGCATTTTATTGGGCGATGCAGTGTTATCTTCGAGCCATATCTTCAAAGTGCATGACATGATTTGACAAAAGTCATAAAGGTTCTGTTGCTTACTTAGTAGTTTTTATTATGTTGAGGAATCAATATTCACTTGTCAATTTTCATATGATTTGGCAATTCAGTTATTGCCGTCCTTGCTAGCATCATCTTGTACAAGTTTCCTCATGACTGAGAATACTCAAGATTTCCAGAGGGGTGTTTAGGACGGAACAGAAACAGATACTTGGAATAGTATTTTGTTTGTATTTTAGTAGCCTGATCAGTTTGCAGAGAAGCACAAATACAGTTCTCCTTGACAACCAGAAGTTGAAGAAACCTAGTCTTTTCAGTTGATTATATTGACAGAAAATTGCTCAGATTTTTTAAATATGGAATAGAAGAGAGGAATGGAATGTCAAGTGCTAACTACAAGAACGTAGGCACATACTAGCCAGTTCATAGAATCATATTGCTGGCATGTGAGAAGCCATGAGGACAATATTGCACCAAAATCAATCCTGACAGCAAGTTTGGACTACATTGTGCAACTCTAATGCATAAACAGTGACATAGTTGCTACGTTGTACATCTATGTCACTGTTGCTAAGAAAACTTCATGTGTGAGCTGAGCAGAAGCCTTCAAAGGTGGCTTCATGAAGAACAATGTCACAATCAAGGTCCATGAAGTAGAGGTCTGGCAATTCCCATTCTCTCTTGGAGAGACTGACTAGTGACTATAACGCTCATTGGTGTAACTTTAATCTCGTTCTGCTGACTCAGTGCTGTCAAATGCTTCAGAGAAAGTTCGATTATTCCTTTATTTCTGACCTAACTGAATTTGGGTGTAGGCTGCTTATACCTCCTCCCCACCCCATTTCTAATTTATTTAAAAAGGAGAATGAGTTTCTAGCTAAATTATGGACAAAATTAACTTCTGGAGACATTGGGTATTCTCTTATTTAACTGCTTTCTTCTTACTTCCTCACTCATTTTGTCTTGCTTCTCCCGTTAAATCCTAACTGCAGAGGCTCTAAGCAATAAAGATATGATCGATTTGCTGCTTATGTTATTAACATTCATTTTTTAGTCTCGAGTCCCATGCAGTTAAAAGCATAGGTTTCAGTTTCAGATAATGGGTGACACGCACCAGGTATCTAGCAGCTGACGGCAGACTATATGAAAACCTAAACTTACACTCATTCTCCGCTTCGTATGACGTTGAACCTTTTCTCTGAATCTAGCTGTTTCCATGGTTTGCTTCGCACTCGATACGCTTCTGACTTCGATGCTATCCTATATATACTCGTACGCCTTTTTGTCATCGTGGAGATGGTTAAATGTTGACGAAGAGTAACTTCAACTTATGTACAGCTATGAAGGGAGAAGAGCGTGCTTGTTTATTAAGATCATCTGTAGAAACATACACGGTTAGTGGAAGCTATGCTCTACACATTCAGTTGGTGACATTCATACTGATTCCCATGTGCCTCATGGGAGAAAAACTGAGAATACCTGACACCAGCCCCACTTATGAAAAAACAGTGATGTCAAAAATCTCTGCGACTTTTTTTCGAGCACGACTTCGACCAAGCGGAATGGATTACGCCCATCAGAGGATGGGCTGATCTGTTCCTAGATACATTTTGGGCCCGAGTTGCCAGACCTCAACTTTCGGAAGACCGTGGTCGCAATCATTCTTCCATTTTTTCAATGACCAAAAAAAAAAAAACTTCATCTCAAGCGTATTTCTAGGAGGCCTGGCCTGTGTTGTTCAGAGATGAAGGTCCACAGCCTGGACAATTGAGTTTTTCAACCTCAAAAGAGCAATTCCCTCACCATGCTATTAAATCTTGTTCAATCATTGGAACAGCACAACCATTTTCACTCACACATTGACCCCAGGTACAGAGTAAAGACATGCATTCCAGTGAATGGGCATCCCAGCATGCTACAGATTGTCAGTCTGGATGAACAGATATGTTGCGTTAAAAATGAAATCGTGTTACTCAACAATTGCTCCTGGTTGAGAATCTATTTGAAAGCCACATGAGACGCTCTTTCTAAGCTGAGAACAACTCTCAATGGATTGCTGTGAAACAGATTTAGTGCTATAAGGGCTGACTCCATGTTAGACTCTTCATGCATGCAAAACACATTTCTCCTGAGCATAGTCATCTGCAAATCTGACGCAACTATATATTTCCTTTTTTGTGCACTGGCAAGCTATAAGGAAAAGAAGAAGGGGAGGAGACTCCAAGAATGGCAGCTTATCCGATGTCAGCGGAGGTGTTCAGAAGAAAAATATCACAAGATGCATTGTTGGAGGAGAAGAGAGAATGAGAGAACACTGAGCAATAGCCCTGTGCTCTCTTCTGACTAGGATGCTTGACTAGGCGTGACTATAAACGATCTCCATGAGTACATCCATGGTCTTGGAGTGCGGATTATAGACGGAGACAGAGAGAGAAACTGATAGAAGGCAGTATCACAAGTGATCACTCTAAGACAAATTTAAAACTCTAGTCCTTGTCACCAGTGAAGTCCATCTGGTCCCATGGTATGAGGAAGATTCACTTGTGATCTCACGCCGTTTTGCTTCCTTGTCGTTTCACTTTCTTCTTTTTGTTCTTGAAGTTTGCAACTTTGTAGAAAATCGGAGACACGACAAACCGTGGATAGGAGTCCCTCTGCATCAGAATATATATCTGCGCCTGAGCCTCTTTGAAGATATCTGGGGAAGGTTTTGTGATCCGCTGGTTGATCAGCTCTCTCACACGGGCATCAAGACTCACCTAGGGCAGGGGATGAAAACCAATCCAACAACGTTCAAGAGCATAGTTTTTTCTATCAGGGATTAAAATTAAGTATTTACAAAACAGTTCTATTAATCGTAATAGATTCACTCAGTTGAAAGTAGAGAGTTTGAAAAGGTGGTGCAGGAAAGGGAAAAAGTTGCTATACTTGTACCATGCCATATTCCTTACTGAGCAGCAATAACTCTCCTTCCCCGTCAATGATCTCACCTCTTTTGGCGATAAGATGGACACGTAGTCTTCGTAAATGACTCGGACTTTCTCTGACACCCGAACCACATCGGTTTCATTCTTGAGCTCCTCGCAGGCTACCCAGAAAAGCATGTTCTCTTCGCTGTATTCGTGCCTCAAAAATTCCGAGAACACCCTTCTTCCGGCTGGAACAAAAATAATCGAATCCCCGATTTAATAATATTTAAGATTAAGATTTAGTGCTTGATGCCATTGACTATCCTCCTTCCGCTCATCCCCAACGAACACAAATCATTATTTAGACTTAAAAGGTATGAAAAGAAAGATTACACAGGGGTCCTCAATGGGACGCCAGGGTAGCACTTGATCGCGTCCAATCAATGGTTGACCTTCGGTGGCAAGAGTTAGGAGTACCCCTCTGCTAATCCGAGAACTAGTCTTTCCCGTAATATCCGAGTGTTATATTTTTAAATGACATTCAGGAAATACGAGGATGTGCTTTGTTGCATGCGACCAAAGACAAGGGCAAGGAAGATTTTCGTTAAAAAATGTTTAATGGTAAAGCCACAATATGTGCTAGAGTGTGAATGGAAAACTTGTGCGTACGGAGGATAGTCAAGTGGCAAAAGTGCATGGTTAAATATTCGCCTGCTCTAAGTGCTTTGCCATTTTGCCATTTCTTCAGAAATATCACTAACGAATACAATCCTCTTCTCCCCCAGGAAGGATGAGAGGTGGAAGACGTAATTTCATTCTGTGACTTATTTAAATTCATGCATGCAATGTAAGACTTTTGCACGAGATATTCATGTGACGAGGTTATTGAATGCCTAATAGATTGGATAAATGAATTGAATTGAATATTAAACTGCGATAGCAAACCAAGAGGGAAAGAGATTGACAGCAATGGTATCAGGAAGGTGCAGTGAAGAAGGAACGGGCGTAGGTAACATATGGAGATCTTTCCGTACGTGGATAGGAAGGAATCCATATTGATTCACTCCCTCAGTCGGTTACAGTTTCTCGGGGGAGGATCTCTTCTGGTCAATAGGTCTGACTTTGTGAGACAATACAAAATACAACCGCCAAAAAAATTTTTTCCCTCTCTCTCTCTCTCTCAGGATTTATGGGAAGGATGTTATGCTATATCCTATATACCCTATATTAGTCGGGGTGGGCTTTCGAGTCTCCCCAGTTTTGTCTACTGCACTGAAATCATTTTGTTTTAACAATCTCACAGCAGAAAGACAAACATATGCCGTTAAATTCACAAAATTTTAAACGTATCAGTCACAAAGTTCAAGATTAAAATGCCAGATAATAGCGAAGTTATACAGTTGGGGGCTCTGGGGATATCGCCCCGGCCACAACTTCACCTGAAAAAGCCTAGCCGAAATAAGTTTGAACAGCAGCGTCCAAGCTGAAGGGCGTCAAACGTGACTGCAATGTATCCAAAGAAATAAAACCTTTGCCATGTGAATTCTGTCGCACTGCGGAATATTTGAAAGCACCAATCGTCCGAGCAGAGACGGACGAGTCATCACATATCAGATTCATGCATCCATCTTAGACTTGAATCATGTTACCTCTTCACTTTATTATTTAATGCTAGCTTGTCAATGTTAGTGTGTATTTGTATTACATTACATTCAGCATTTTTCATAAGGCAAAATATTGCATTGCAAAGACGCATCTTTCCTTTGAGATACCTTCATGTATACGCAGGATGTACGGGAATGATACCTTCATGTATACACAGGGTGTTCGGGAATGATACCTTCATGTATACACAGGGTGTATGGGAATGAAGTGTATACTGTACTCTCAAAAACTCGCAGCTCCTTGGGTAGGCGATCCTGAGAAGCTAAACGTGTTAGTTCTGTAAAGGGAGGATCATAGTTATTTTTATTTAAAATTCATTTTAAAATTTGAATGAGTTTATTCACGACGTACCGACAAACAACTTGACGCTGTAATGCTGCTCATTCTGATGAGGTGAAGAGACGTACGTACGATACATTTTTTGATGTCCTCCGACTTTCAATGCGCACGGCTGCCAACTTGCATTAGAATTTTTTTATTATTTCTGGATTCATTCAAGGGATTTTTAGATCAATAGTGTCTATCGCAGAAATGAGAATTCCCAAGATTTGAATGAAAGAAACTAAAATGCCATGTAATTTACCACAGTTTGGTCCATTTTCTTGGATTCAAATCAATTTCCGGCACACCTTGTAACATTATCTATACGAATAGAGAGTTATGTTCGAAAATATATATAGTCACTCCTTTTAGCAAGCTTAAAGTTTACACTGCTCTGCATGAAAAATCTGAGGAGCATTGAACCTTTGGAAGTATATGCTTAATTGCTGGACACCCTGTACGGTTTATTTACCCAGTCCTGAGCTGTGGCACCTTTCGCCAAGCTCACTTTGTTTTGCGTCACAGTCATGCGCACGGCAGTGATTTCCATTTTACTGAAATACATCTTTTAAGTAAGATTTCTCCATGTAAGATTTTTCTCCTCCTTCCAGAACGGGGGCTGGATTCGAGTTCGCCCAAGGCGTTCCCATATCTGGATTCGCTCTTGCAGTTGACCGCCATTTCCCAATATCTCTCATGGTGGAACGGAGTCAGAGCTGGGGTTGTCAGGAAGAAAGGCATTTAAAGAACCGGCGTCTGGGTGGATCTGAGCGCGCATGCTGGCTGTGCTTCAGACGAGACCGGGAAATGGGGAAAAGAGGGTGAGAAGGAAAAGAAAGGAAGGGGATGAGAAATGAGAGAGAGAAAGAGGGAAGGTCCCCTTCCCCCCTCCTCTCTCTCTCTCTCTCTCTCTCTCGCTGTCTCTCTGGATCGATGCTCTTCCGTCTGCACCATCATACCACACTGGGTTGGGTCCACTCCCATCAAGTGACACTTCTCTTCCCTTCTCACACCCCTACCCATTTTTCACATTTTCATATTCATTTACGTCAGACCTTGGCATATCGCGAGGTGAAAACGCGCGATGGTTTCATCGCTCCAGTCTCTCCGGTTTCCTCTTAGCGTTGACTCTAATGGCAAGAGCCTGGGGTTTGGCTACCCTGCAAATATTGCATGCTGGGAGTAGAGAAGACAATGGTTTCCTCGATCAACGTCCTGCAGGATGGACTTTCCCTTTCTCTTAAGAGCACATGCTCGAGACCTTATAGATTTCTGGCTTCCTCCTGATGGAATGAAGAGGAGCGTGGAATGCAATGGCGTTCCGCAATATTTTTTTGTGGGACTTCTTTCAAAATGAAGCCCCTTACTGTCTATCCCGTCCTGTCTGTCTTTCCTCTGTTACTAATACCGTTGTTCGACGACATGAAGAACGAATAAAATCAGCAATTAAATCTGTCACGAGATAAAGCTCTGGGAAGACAGAATTGAGAGGCATTTGGTTCTGAAAATTTCTTTTTTGTCAGCTTCAACTCTGTTGGCTGGGCCGCACTGGGGAGTCGCGCACCTCCATCACTCTAGGTGTACATTCGATATTGATAAGTTATTTGCTATTTAGTTTTTATTTATTGAACTAGAAACATGACAATCGTGCTGTACATTTCATTTTAAAGCTGTGTATTTACAGTAATAGGATTGCAAATATATATATCTTTAAGCTTTGTCTTGTTGCAAGTATACTGCCGTTCCACTTTTGACGCTAGATGGAGTATATGACACACGTTAAGCTGTCAAGATGGGGGAAACTATGATAGAGGTCATGGACTTTAAACGAATCCCAGCTCTCTTTTACAGTTTAATGGTCGCAATGAACTCCAACTTCATTGCGTCAAAAGGGAAACGTCACTGCACCTGTAAGGAGGCGAAACATGCACAGATATACTCGGATGTTTGCAATAAAATTCCTAATGCAGTACAGACAGGGCTCCCAAATGACGTATATTGCTAGTCTAGAGTTTCTAATGTTTTAGATAAAAATTTTCAAAGACTCGATAGCTCATTGCACAATCTTTTTCGAATTCCGCTGAAAGAAGGCCAAGCCAAGTGGTTTTATCATCATTTCATATGGACGCTTACGCTGGAAACAGATCATGTGTGAAAATTCCAGTACATTGTCATTGCTTCCTAAAGCTCTGTAGGCAAGCTAGGAAGAGGGATGAGCGATTGCCCATCCCTCCTCCCTCCTAAGATTCTTCCACCGCATTGTCTTCTCTAATCTGGAAATGGGCCGTCTGTCTCTCAGTCATCGGATGTTCTCTCCTATCTCCTCTCTCTCTCTCTCCACTCTCCTCTTTCCTCTCCCCTACTCATTTTTCCACCCTCACTTCTCTTCTCTCTTCTCTTCTTTTCTCTCTCCTCTCCTTCCTCTCTATCTCTGGTCTTGCTCACCCAAGTTATGAACGAGAGACACAGAAATGGAATGCCACATCTGTCAGACAGGACTGCATTTAGTAGGTGACCTACCTTTTTCAAGTCCAGAAACAGGTGCCACAGGTTTATGGCTCTACCTGTTTTCATGTCGCAAACCACTTTCGCCATTCCAATCTGCGCTCACTTGTACGAGTAGTTGCAAATCATTGTCTCACGCAGTTGAATCAGTTTATTCTAGAAAGAATATGACTTCCTTGGCAAACCTAGTCTTAGCGCTTTCGCCAGGGATTAGAATATCCATCCTCAATTCCCACTCACCCCTTCCATTAAAAAAAAAAAAGGTCTATGCAGAAAACTGCAAAGTTTTCGAGCAATGAAGCCTGGGGTCGCGCTGCGCAATCGTAATAGGCTAGAGCAAGTGCAAGGTTCTATAATCTCATTGGTGTATGTGATAGGGGCGAGAAGGAGATATTTTAGATCATATCCCAAAGGCAGATGGGAACAAAGTAAGAATAAGCTGGGGAAAGCCTAGTTCAATAGCGAGCTTCATTAAAGATCACCAGTCATTGGTAAGGTCTGCTTTTGAAAGGGTCTTGGAAAGTTTTGCAGTTAAAAAGTCTTCAAAACTATGAGAAGTTGAGCGATGAAATTAGGCGTAGGGCTTCGGGACAGTATATGGAAAAACAAGAGTTGTCTCTAAATATATTCGAGAAAGTGATAACATTCTCATTGCTGCTCACGCAGAGGAGGTTCGAATAGCAACAGTGGTTGGCAGGATGCTGGCCTGCTTTGCGAGCTCTTAGGCCTCACGTCGTCTCTGATGGGATGCAATTCCTTTCTCCCCCCGGAACACTAAGAGGGGGAAGACCTAATTCTACTATGTGACTTTTTCTCTCTATCTTTTTTTGGCGTTGGCACAGGGGGCCGCACCCAAGGGACCCATGGACCCACGCCCTCCCCCGAAATCCACATACATATATTTCAGGCCCAACTCCGCACGTAATCCATACATTGTACAGTGAAGTAAGTTTGTTGCTGATTATTATTGGTGGAATATACACTGCACGATCGTGGGATCAAAATTTGCATTCGCCCTGGTCCGCGAAAATCCCCTAAAATATATGTAATCGAGGAAATGTTCACCATAGTATCACGGAGCGATGGCGTTCAACATGCACGATCGCATAAGCAGAAACTCGGGAATGGGAAAAGAGAGAATATTACTTGTCGGTCGTTTACAAGCTCTCCACACAATATATTGCCATTGT
Source organism: Darwinula stevensoni (assembly GCA_905338385.1). NCBI lineage: Eukaryota > Metazoa > Arthropoda > Ostracoda > Podocopida > Darwinulidae > Darwinula > Darwinula stevensoni. The sequence goes on from CAJPEV010000887.1 coordinate 23,663, forward strand.
CATATTATTCCTATTATAGAGTGGGCAACCTGGCGAAAATAGAGAAATCCTCTACTTGCAAAGGCGTAAAATTTATTTCAGTGAATATTCGCAAAATTTGATAGAGCCAGTGAAGCTCCGGTGCAGAAGTAGAGAATTCAACAAGAGTGGAGAGCTCTTAAGAGCTTTCCTGTAGCCAATCCACCCATATGCTTAATTAGCTGCTCTATCACTTCTCGTCAAACAATTCCTGGTTTGCCTGTCGGAGTTTGCTAGAATGCTTGACTCACCTTCCAGTTTTTCCATCATCTCAGTTGACCAAGAAGACCTTACAACGCATCACGTGTATTAGCTGTTATGGGATCCGGAGGAATGCCTATCGAACGTGCTCACGATCTTCTCAATAATTTTACATTTTGTGTTGCATCCGCAATCAATCTTGATACTTGAAAAAAAAACTTAAATATTTTATTTGTGGTTTGTGTATTACGTTGTTTTTGGTATCTCTAGACCCCCGCATACCTGAAAAGTGATTGCACCAATACAGCGAGCAAAATTGGGCAATACTTAGGCATCACTGCATACCATATTCACGCATCATTATGACTGCTGACACTGCGCATAGGCATGTCAACCTAGTAAAAGGAAGACTCGCAAGGAAGGGCAGGAGCAGAGTTCGGGAGCATAGTGAGCAATCCTCAATTTCGTCATCCTCTCTTCCCTAACCCTTATATATGGATAATATCCATCCAAGCACCTAATAAGGGTAGGGCAAAAAAAAAGACCAATGACTTTTAAACTACATACCTCTGTTCTCACTGGAGCTATTTTCATGAAATTTGTATTGTCCATAAATTGATTTGTTCCAAACAGGGGTTCGAAATTTCATACAAGTGTATTCCGCCTAAGTAAGGTTAAGAGCAAGTACTCATATTAAACCGGAAATTGAAAATTGACAGGGGACTCCAGTCCTCTCGGAGTGAGTAGACTCCGCCTGCTTCGTTCTCTGATGTAAACCAAGAGAAAACCTGAACAAACTTTGAGCAAACTCTCCACATTGATACTTGAAAATATATGAATCATTAATTGGGGAAAAAAAAAAACTTATCAAAACCATCTTAAAGAAAGGCTGGCCCACCAATGAACTTCAATGAAAGAGAAGTTGGACGTGACCTGTATGATGTGCAAACACAGCGTGAAGCCGTATCCTCCACTTCACTACCAACATGAGCTCTTTTATATTTTCTAAGCCCACCTTCTTTTGAGTAATTGCTCATAGACTTCCCGCAGTATCAAAAATAGGGATTAAATTTCGAAGATCTATTGGAAACATATCCCTCAATGCATAGTGCAAGTTTTATTAGAATAGTTTCTCTGGAAGGGAAGACATAAATAGGTTTAAATTCCTTTGTCTTTTTCTTCTCATACCCTGTATATTGAGCTGCAACGACACCCTGAAGGATGATCACCATGCGAGAGAGAGATTTAGAGCTTACAAAGAGACCCCCGACTTTGAACCCATATCTGGTATACCTTGTATACTCAGCAAACAAGGCTACGTTGACCAACGTTGTATCAACGTTATGTGTTTCAAATTGTTTGCTGGGTATTCTGCTCTTACTGAAGATATTTTCACGAAACATGCTCTGAGCACAGACTGAGATGCTCCCAATTCGTGACAACTGTCATCTAATGACAGGAGTTGGCTGTTAAGTGAAGGAATCGCCAACGTGCTACGGCTGCATATCAAGTAACTCATGTTGAAAATCATATTATTGGATTGAATAGTATTGCTGAATTGAATAATAAGCCTATTTGTTAGACTGGCCATCGCGAATATGGTACAGATTAGTTACCTTTCCAATCAGTAGGTAACAATGAAGAGAGCTATATATTTCTTAAGGTTTTCTTCGGTGGAAGCATGCTTAGTAGTTTCTCTGAAGGGACTGGGACATATCCCCAGCCATTTTTAACATCCGATTTCTCTTACATAGTGGCATATGGCCTAGCGTAAGCAAATCGAATTTGAATTAAATTTAATAGTCTTTTGGGAACACATTAGCCCGTACTTATTGCGTGTCTCTTGAAAACATCTTTCGCTAGAACAGAGATATATATTAATTCAGGGTCTTTTGCCAGACACTGGGCACCCATCGCTCATATACTGTACGTATCTTTAGGTCCAGACTCGAAACATTGGGTGTCTTTTGTTCGCTCTCTCCTCACAGGTCTCCGATTAATTTTTTTATGAAACCATACTGATAACTGATCAAGTAATATTTGCTAATTAACATCGCAAATAAATAACAAATCGACTATAAGGTTATATCGCAGGCAGTTCCCATCCCTCAAGCCTGCCAGCTTCTGGTCTCTGCTCCTGGGGTCCGCTTCCCCCCCCCCCCCACTTTTGATGACGTTCAAGGGGAAGAGGAGGAAGAAAAGGGCCGGAAGTTGGGTCGCACTTCTTCTCACCTCTTTCATCTCAGACCTTTAATCTCTCCACTTTTGTTGACACTTGGAAAGGGGCCCCCCCCCCCCCCCCCCCCCCCCTCCTTTTTTTTTATTATTAAGCCTTGCGACTGAGCTACTATCCGCACGAAACTCAAGATGAAGTTACTACCTTTACTCGAAGTGGTTACTTAGCAAAACGGCACTAACCAAGAGTGCCAAGGCCAAGAGATTATAGCTTCTGATTTGCGGTCGTGACCCCATTCAAATCATACCAAAGTACCTTGTGCTTAAATCAAGTGTGTCTATGACAAGGGATGGAGGCTTCTCGCACCATTGTTTTTGGAATGCAATGACAATAAACTCGACTTCCAATAGATTGCCTATTCCCTGTTTGTCTAATCTTGGTAAGGCTGGAGCCACAATTTGGAGGTTGCATGTCGAAAGAGCTAATTTGGTTTCGGAATACCCTGTACAAATTCAATCAAAACATAATGTAGCACTACCGTTAATCCAATCCACTATCGTTAATCACATAGGTCCGCCCACGTCACTATTCTTCTTACTGAATTGTTGACTTTGAGGGAGAAAATGGGAGACAGCGACAGAGAGAAGCAGAAAGATATCGTAGGTGGCCCAGTGCTTCGGAACTTGGCACTAACAGCCGAATCGGATTGACAAGCATGTCGACGGGCCTCCTCCTTGCATCGCAATCCCCGATCTTCTTGAACTTCCAAGTGTCAACAAAAGTGGAGAGATTAAAGGTCTGAGATGAAAGAGGTGAGAAGAAGTGCGACCCAACTTCCGGCCCTTTTCTTCCTCCTCTTCCCCTTGAACGTCATCAAAAGTGGGGAGGGGAATGCAGGAAGGGGGGGGGGGGGGGGAGTCAGGGATAGATTATCCCTATCCCAACCAAGTGATTATCCCCTTTCTTCCCCAGACCAACAATAACCTTCTCATCAGCAGCTCTCGCTCAATCTCTTCTTAATACTCCCCAGTCCATCATAATGATCATTGTATCGAGATTCAATGGAACTGCCATTAAAGAGGGATCCACTGGAATTGCCATTAAAGAAGAATGAGTGTCCATGGATTAACTCACCTTGATGCTTCATGAGGCGATCAAATGACTCTCCCCAGCTGCGGATCTCCTCCAATGGAACCCTACGGTGAAAGAAGATAAAGAAAAAGGTGCGCATTGGAATAGTGTGCCGAACTGACTTGCATATACCAAAAAAAAAGAGGCCAGGGATACTTTGACCTCCTTCATAAAATGTTAATGATTCCTGTCATCTGTCACCCCTTGATTGTTTTCTTCGAATCACTCACACTAATGCACAAGTTCTCCTTCGAACGTATGTTGCATCAGATGAGTTGCACGGAGTAGAACCAGACGAACGAGATTTAATTTGAAGACCTAACCAGTTTGACGTACAGGTGGGATGCGATAAGAAGGAAGACTAATTTCATGCCCTCACGTTATGTGGGAGGGGCCCTTTCAAGAGATCAATAATTTCTTCTCATGATGATCCTATACCAGGAAAACTCTGATTCCTGGGAATGCTGCACAAAGGCAGCATGCGATCTTCTATAAAAGATTGTGACAGGACCACACTCCCATGCATGAAACAGGACCACGTCGAAGTTACAGCAATTCCAATAATTGCCGGTACTTCCATCTGCCATTCCGTCATTGTTTTGAAACCGAGAAATGTATTTATCCTGAATCTATGAAGTCGTCTAGGCTTTTCCCCAGCCCGGTCTCATTTCTGTCAACGCCTTGCTAAGAATTAAAAAAAAGTATGTAATGAATTTACGTCTTACTCTTGTGTTTGATGCTAGCAATTCCAGATACCTACTCCGAGTGACTGCAATTCCAAATAATTCCGAACTGGCTTTAAGGATATATTCATAGCCTTTGCCTCAGAGGAATTTATCGATCGTATGACGTGACAGGGGAGCGGAGGCGGGAGGAGAGACTCACCCAGATACTAATTTCTTCACGTTGAATTTCTTCTGTCTGGGCCTGCTCAAAGATGAGATGCTGCAAGAAACAAGATGGTTGCGAATCAATCCAAGCAAGCGGGAATGACTGGGAAACTTCAATTAGCACAGTAGAAGGGGAGATCCTCAGGTCGGGAAGGCCGGTAAGGACCAGAAAATGCCACAAAATGTAATATTTAATGTGTCATCTCCAGATGATGAGACATCTCAAGAACAGGAGAGGACAATGTCACACATGGTGCTTGAACACCGAATCAATTCAATTTAGTGGAGTCATGATAATAGTCAGTCTGGTCACTTTAATCAAGTCCTATCATGGGCATTCACACAGAAAAGTCAAAGATCACTCGAGCTCCTAGAGACCCCCAGTCTAATTGAATTAGATGGAGGAGGACGAAGAAGGACTTTTAAACGGAGTGTGTTTGGTTGCGAAGCTGGTGAAGGTGACGACGTGCGTGGAATTTCTGGGGGCATCCAATCAGCTTACAATGGCAGCAATTTGGTGAATTCCATCACTTTTTCGGTGCTACGGAGACTTAGGACGGTTCTTGGAGTATTTCAGCATGGATTAGTTCTTTTAAGAGACTCTTCCATCTCGTTGCTCATCTCAAAAAAATAAATAAATAAGTAAAAGAAACACGAGCATGCGACACGGAACGTTATTCCTTCAAAGAGAAAGACTAGCAGTCACTAACAGAAAGAAGTCCATAGGGTAACGTTCCGAAAGGGCCTACATGAAATGGAGGTTCACTTTTTAAAAATTTAATCCAGTTATTTCAATATATATATTCAATCCCTATCGAATATTATTAGTTTCTAATCAGAAACAAAACAATGCCATTTCCGCAAATGTAGCCCCTTTTCCTTCATATGAAAGTGGACTTCCGAATTGAGCTGGTTGCGTGAGCACGAATAGTGCGTGCATGTGGAAGCCTTGCATCGTAGTACGGACATGCACTCAAAACTTATGGAAATACTTTTGGCGCAGTCGTGTGGAGGTGCCATTTCGCCCAAGGAAGAAGCGGATGAAGCGGATGTTCAGCCTAAAAAAAACTTTCTCGAACAGCACTTTTTTTTGCTGTCGGACGAAATCGTGTTCCCTTGGCGCCAGTTGCTTCATGCCATAAGTGAGGCTCTGACCGGAAGAACAAGTCGTCCACCTCATTCTTGCCTTACGCAGTCACGAGAGCCCTCTTCTACAACTGAGATTATAAGATCAGATTCATGTTGCGTCTCCCTCCTTTAATTAGCTGAGCCTTTATCGTTTTCCGGTTATGTCCCTATTGCGTGCTTGATGTTGATGGCAGCATCGCAAGTCACATGTTTTTGACAAGCAGAAGAGTGAATAATTCCACCCTCTCATTCATTTCAACACGTGCCGCTATCTTGCGAAAATTCTCTCTTTGAAGAGAGAATTTTCTCTTCTGCTGCTCTCTTCAAGATGTAAGAAACGGGAGAAGAAATGCAAGCTGGGACTTCATCCAGTAACTCTCTTGTACTTCCATGTGTAGAGTAACATCCACATTCTGAAAGTCTCGGGAATGCAAATTTTTCCGTGAGGTTCCAGGAAATCTCCCTCCAAGACGATCTTTTGAAGGGTGAGAGCACGTTGGTTTGCTTCCCCATGGTAACCACTTCATTTTCACGAGTTGGTTCACTATGCTTTTTCCTGTGATTTCCATAGTTGACGAACGACTCGGAAAATCGCAGAGGGAGGTTTCCATCAGGTTGCGGACAGGGTTTCTTTCGGAATTACGACCGAACTCCCCGAAACGTGGGTCACATTTCAGTTTAAGGATCCACAAAGGAAGTTCAGTTTCTTTTATTTTCACGTGATAACACTCTATGTGCATGTGCTGCACTATAAAATTAAAATTCTCAGTTACAGTGCGAACCTATAGTGAGCTGCTATACGATGAATGCCTCTAGTTCATTCCTATAGTGCATTACGTACAGTATATCATTGAACGATAGTCTAGCGTTACACCATCGACACTGGGAAAGCCTCCATCACTCCATCACAGCGCTCAGTCAAGCCCCGTCTTTGCATTCAATAGGAGAACATATATATTTGAGACTTGGGTCCTACTTATCTGGGAGATGATGCATCATACAAAATTGCTCATTTGCTCAGGGGGAACCGTAAATACTGGGTAGTTAAGAAATTTGGACAAATATTACATTCCAGAGCAAATGCTTGTCAACTTATGACAGCTTATGACAGTGATATTCGCATGTGCAATGAAGTCGTGGGCCATTATGGTAAATTTTTAAACATATATACCCTTTGCAGCGATCTATAACGTCAAGAGCAGGCGATCAAATTTAGACGAAAGCTAAAGCTTTCCTCTACATTTTTCTATATAGCGAGACTCAGCTATATAGACTTGATGCATTAAATCCCGCTCAGCTCCCACAATAAGCCTTCATCTATGTGTTCAGCCAAGTTCACAGATTACGTCAGCGTAAGTCTACACGAGCAAGCTTGCTTGGCGAACTTACAAATCAAGCAACTTATCCACCTCAACCAATCTGCTCAGATCACAGAAACTCGCTGCCAGCGAAGTAAGCTAGCTTATGTTGTCAAGATTCGTGCGAGGATTGAAGTATGAGGTAACTCGACCTCTGCTGTGTGCCAAGTCGAGGTAAGGCAGAACGCATGATGACGGCTAATGGAGAACACAGTAAGTTCGGTGACATACTTAAGGGCTGCAGCAAGTGTTGGATGTCAGTCAATTAATGTGATACCTGTAGACATCTGAAGAGCCAATTTTAGGCCTTTTAAATATAGGATACATTGGTTATCATTGAACCATGATTCCCATGCGTATTATCTTTATATGAATTCAATTGTTGGCTTATAACATAGGCATCACCTAGATAAAGATGAATTGTGGTGAAGAAAAATTCAGTGAGAAATTTTAGACATGAATATTGAATATCGGTTATCAGAGCTCCTGGCAACAGAGTATCGAATAGCCGAAAAATCTGATACCGTTGCAGCCCTAGTCCCAATATATCCTTTTTGCAACCAGCAGTTGGATAGGCTATGTAACCTCATTCGCAACAGAAATATTTATCTGCAACTTTTATTTTCATTGTGACTTACAAGGAAAACTTTTTGGAAGTTCTCTTCTGAAAACTGCTATTTGTATTATGCTTGCGCAACTCCCGACTAGGCGACATGAATCTTGGCTTTCCTGCCTTGCCAGGGTACTGGAAATCTTCAATTACTCATGTCAACTGCTCTTCACAACTCTCCCACACTAGTCTCAGAACATATATCGTCATCTCCACGCACTGTTTATGGCTTTAATGTTGGTACCCAATAACAAACATACCCAATAACCACTCCAACGCATAAACAATCATCGTATAGTCTTGGCGAAATTTCGTCTGGATGTAACCACTGTGTTCCTTCAGATGACTACTAAATGTCATTCAACTTTCACATCCGAAACGGACAAGATGAAACAGGGGAGATTTTCCTTTTATGGGTTCTTTCTCATCTACGAGATCAGATCGCTTTCAACGTTGTTTGACTTAGGTCTGAAAGAAGAATTTTTTTTCATAATCTCCTCGCGGTTGCAATTATCTTCCAAAAAAAGGTATGGTGTCATTCCGCGAGTTTCAATTATCTTCCAAAAAAGGTATGGTGTCATTCCGCGAGTTTCAATTATTTTCTATTCTATTTTAGAAAATACTCTGTCAATAGTGGAAAAACTGCAACTGAAGCGCAAAGCGTGACTCACGTCATCATCTACCATAAGATACTTTGGGGTTTTCAGTTATCATTAGGCCTTGGAGAGAAAAGAGAGAGAGAAAGGGAAGGGCAATGAATCTCACCAGATGCAAACGGAACAGCAGAGGATATAGAGGCGGCTTCGATTCGGTTGCACTGGTTGAGAATTGTTGCTGGCGATAACCGGCGATCGGTTGGATGAGCCAGGGACAGGGAAGGATGTGGGGGATTCCATGGCGAAGGAATTCCCGCCAGTTCGGCTATGGGGCGAGGAACACGTCTCCACCTTATCCACGGATTCTCTTCTCTTCTGCTTCTTCTTCTCCTCCTCTCTTTTCTTCCTTCCAACCTCGTCTTGCGCCTCTTCCGTTTTCCTCCGTTCCCCCTCCTCCGACATCTGTCCGACACAGATACCACACAATCCCTTGTAACAAATTAACGCCAATCTCACTCCCATTCTCTGACTATGTTATGGATCGCCTCTCGCTTGTCCTGCTATCCAACTTATCACTTGCTTGAGTTTACTCGGATTTCAGGACAAAGGCAATCGTGTGCGTGCATCAGGTATCTAGGCTGAAGTTCAGCGAGCGGTGAGGAATGGAACAATGCGATTGCAAGAAACGAATATCCCACAGGCTTATTGCGTGTAGGGCATACTTAATTGACCGTGTCTAACCAGTGGCGGCTCGTAATATTCAGCAGTAGTGGATCGTCAATGGAGGCAGGGTAGACCCAGGCCTACCCTATCTCCATTAAGAATACACTACCGCTGAAAATCACGAGCCGCCCATACGCCTATCACGACGTGATATCTAAATGCGCTCGATTCCGAAATGAAGGTTGCTTTCTGACTCTTTCAGGGAGAGGCTCTTCTTAACACCATGCTGTTCCTTGAGAGGAAACCGAGTTGAATAGCGAGTTGAGGTCCCCAAGTGCTTGGCAAGGTAATGTCATTTCGTTGACGGAGAGAAGCGGGAGACACAGAGAGAGGAAGAGAAAGGCATCAGCTAACTCTTGACCACGGATTCGTTGAAATCGAGCTCCAGCCTTCCGAATCTTCCAGCCTTTTTCGTATTCAGCTCAACGATCCTCAGGGCCGAGAGGGAAAAAGAGACGAGGAAAATACCCCAGCTATTGAGGGAGTCATGCCTACCTGGATGGAATTCATAAAAGAGCTGAGATGATATGCCCTAGTACAGCGTATTCTCCGATGTAGAGCCAAGGAATGCAGGGAATCAAGACGATGATGATGGATGAACCGTGCCAAAAGTGTTTATTTGTTAAGTCTGACACCCGCGACTCCCAGCTTTAAATGCATTACGGTGATGGGGCTAAAATTGCACCCATGTACCCGGGACTCATGCCAGGGAAACACCCATTCTGCAGCCAACTTCGGCTGCATCGAACTCGCCTACTGTCTTTTCAAACTGTTATTGTAATGTTCATGGGAGAGCGAGCATGTGCTGTGCCTTGGAATTCGGCTAAGTCGCTGCTAGCTGACTCGAATTACCGGCGACGAAATGCAACTCCTGCTGGTTCATATGACGGCTGAAAACCGTAGCAGGTGGGTTCCCCCCCTTCACTGCCCCTCACAGTAGAGGAAGGACTACAGCTTCAGGTGGCTCCATCACCACCTTCCTCGTTATAAAGTGAATCGAGTCGAGCATAAAACTGGCCCACTGACCTGGGATCAATTATGTTTATCTTCTACGTAAATGACTTAGATCGAGACCTCGCGGGTAAAATCATGAAAAACGGCACGAAAATAGATTTCTCCATCATCATCATTATCATCGTTTTATTTTCCATGAAGGCATTTTGGAGAACAAAATTGGGGAGGGCAGGGCGAGAGGCGAGAGGAATTCCAAGATTTTGAAGGAATGGAGTTGTTGGCCATAGTAACATAGTAACAGTAATCATGAGTCAGTGAATACGTTTGGCGAGCATGGATTTGGGGAGGCGAACGGAAAAGGAAATCTAGGGGTTATCATTGATGAGATACTGAAAATTTCCGAGCACCCACATGCGACAGGAGCTAAGTGTAAATTTAAAAAAGTTTGACTTCATGCATTATTTGACAGCCAACACAGGTGCCATTTAGACTATTTTTTAGACCTGTATTCGCTGGAAAGGTCAAGAAAGAGGGGATCTCATTCAGGCATTCAAGGATCACTCACCCTTTCGGTCACTGTGTGCTCAATTAAGATATGGCAATAAATCAGGCTTTTAGCCAATTTGGAAATATCACTTCCAAATATTCATTTACAAGGCACTTGCACTGAAGCAAAGGATCCACCCAGATATAGTCACCAAAATGGTAACTATAGCAGCAGGTATGGTTACTATTAGTGGCTGCATTTAGCAAAGAGACAAGTAACTAACTCGTGACGGAAGGGCTAAGAGCATCGCTAACGTGGAGCGTGGTATAGTTTCTCAACTTCGTGGTAACGAAGAACAAGGGAGAATCAATTCAAATTGCATAACCTCAAGTGAAATTTAAGTTGCAGAATGACTTTCTTTTTTACTAGATAGGTGTTAAACGTATGGAAAGCGTTAGATGAAGATATAAGAGCTGCGCCTATCGGGGTCAGCTCTAAGAAGAGCTTAAAGTTTCAGACGGTTTATTGAACAAGACAAAAATATCTATACTCGGGGTGTCAGTATGAAGAGAATCGCCTCCAACAACCCAACCCAAACCTTGAACTTATCCCCTGAATATAGGCTTAACGAAGTAGTCCAGTTATTCCAACTCATTTGAGCACCTATCATTGCATCTCGCTAGGCGGAGTGCTTAGAGCATGAAATGGAATCCGTTTCATCTTGGTTCATATAGCTTTTAAAGAATGGATAGCGTTAGGAGCATGGGATTCTAGTTTCCTCTAACGAGCAATAATTGACGTTGGTGAAGTTCTCCTTGTCTCTCACTGTAATCTACACCAGTTAAGCAAGGCGGTTTCCAATATTGGAGCAGGTTCCTAGATGACGGCTCAGAACCTTTCCCCCTACTCCACACCCTGAGAAAAGAGACCTTCCCCAAGTAGTTAGCATTTGTTCGGTCATTCCCATGTAGCTTAAGGCATGTTATGCAATGCCTGGCATAAGATAGCCAAATTTGGGCCAAACATGGCAAGCGGAAAAGGACGATACGAAATTCCATCCTCTAAATTGAAAATTCTTTTTACGCGTGAAAAACACGATGGAACAGATGGAACAAAAATGATATGAACGGCGTAGACCTGGCTCTGATCATTTACTTGACTGAGCACTTGAAAATGAACGACACATCTCTCATGAAGATCTGCACATTCAAGGAGACATGACAGAGTTCCCTGTGACGTTCTCTCAAGTTTCCATGAGTTGACATTACCCTGATACTCAAGTGAGTCGGTCATTGTACCATTTATTGTTTAGCTCTAACAGTTTGTCATCAATTCGTCATACTTGACTCAATAACCTTCGAATGTTGGCAGCTTGGGTTCAGACTTCTCCGAACCTAGATTTACGGATGGTGAAGCTGTTTGTAGGGCATATATTAGTTTCCGAGGCGAAATTGAGGAGTTTCTGTCAGGATAAAAGAGAACAGAGCGTATGCAGCTAGTGATTGAGATTGAAGATTGTTGCTGGAAATCACCGATCGATAACTCTCACAGTCTGGCATTCTTCATAGATCCAGAATGGAGATCGATGCCTGTACAAATTTTTTAGCATGTCCGTCATGCGCATCCACCTGGAACTCAAATGAAGGCGAGTATAGGATATATGACTGAAGTTTATGGAGGAGTGATACGAAAGGTCTTGTTATCGGATCGCTGCTGATGAGATCTTGCCAAGAGACTGATTAATTCCCAGTGCCTGTCCTTAATTGCCTGGAACCATGAGGGTTGAAGAGATACTATGAGGAGAGGATTATTCTAGGTTTCCATTTTCAGAGGCTGTTGTCGATGAGGCCAGAGAAATTATGTTCACTCACTCAATCCAACCAAAGAAAAGGCATACATTTGAAAAGACAACATGAAGATGATGCTGCAGTTCACTTCAGCCAGAATGGCATTCTCAGTGAGTGTTTCTCCCATGGCACTGCAATTGCGCTCTTTCTGGCGTGTTTTTTTCCCATTGATCTGCGGGTAGTATGTTAAGCCCAGCCACGAATAAGTTTTGGCAACTTCATTTTAATGGAAGACAGCATGAAGGGCACATAAATTATAGCCTGTTTTAATCGAAAAGCCGACAGATGATTGTATTGCCAGCTCTACTGATCTCGTCGAAAGGAGAGGAGAGCAAAAGTTCATCTGAGGTCATCTGAGCTAGCAGCATTAATGGAGTCGCACAAGGAGATTTCAAATAGTGCATGTATAGAAGGGGTGTGTAGAGGGTGTTAAGTTTGACTAGGAAAGGAATAAGCTCTAAGTACACCACGTCAAGAGAAATCGACACCGTCATCGTCAACGCCGATTTTGGCAATGGACCTACTACGTCGGTCACTCATATTTCAATGCAATCTAAAACCTCAAAATCTTATTTTAATCGTAGTAGCTGTGAGGGTCGTCGAAATTCTGCGGCACGTTGCATTGAGGGCATAAATTCACCACCACATGAACTTCGTTGCTCGCCCATGACGTATCCCATGACGTATGTAACAGGTGAACCAAGATCAGTTCGATGAGTTGGTTTCAACTTCCAAGCATTTCAAGCATGTTGAAAATCGTTGGGAAAAAATCGGAAAAGACAAAGAAGACAGGTGAAACAGAAACAAGACATGTCTGGTTTTGGTTTCCTGGCTTTCAGAAGCCGCTCACTATGGCAACCTTTAATCATTTCCGTCTATAAATGGCATGAATACATTGCCAAAGAAGATAGGCAGTATAATATATTGCAGTTGGAAACTGAGAAGCGATCGAAACAATGAAGGTGCTTCAACTTCGTGGGCCTTTACTGCATAGAATTGTCAGATGTACCCTTTTATTATACTGCACTCCTTTTTGACGAAGGTTCAGAATGCAATGCTGTGGCATATCAAATGGGGCTTCTCTTTACCCATCATGAAGGAATGCTGTGATTGAAAGGAGATTCATCTGCTGATTTTTTGGCGTAAGTTTGCCTGTATGCAGCTTCCCGATGAAGAAACGACTCTACCCCAAAGAAGCCCTAGCCTAGCTTTCCAAATCCTGACGTCATTCAGGTGCTCCCTTCACGAGGATGTCGAGACTTCCGCTATGGAAACTTTTCATTCTTGTGTAGGAACCACCTTGATAGTGTCACTGTCTAAAAGTTTTAATATGTCTAAGGCGAAACGCTTCCTGCACGGTGCATGAACTCGTTTTGAACTTTGAGCATGGTTTGTTAATCCTTGTTTGATCTCCCGGCCAAGTCATTCCAGGGATATTATTTTGTATTGATTCAAAAATTTCTGCGCCGTCGTACATGAAGTCCTCCTGGTCTCACAAGAAAGCATTCTCCCTTGATCCTTCCGCGAATTTATCACTGTCCTTGTCTTAATTTTCCATATTATTTTCAAGTCCCTTTGTCAATGTCAAAGGTCCCACAAGTCCCACAATCGAAAATCCACGAAATGGCCAGTCATCACGAAATACTGTCAAACTTTGCCAGTCGGCTTTCAATGTTTGTCATCACCTATGAAACGGAAAAGCAGTGCATTACTACTGGAAGTACTTTGGATCAGGAACTTTTGGAATGCCCCTCGCTAGATAAACTGAGAACGAAATCAACTCCCTATGGTACCAAGTAAAATATTTAACAAATTGGGAAGAAGTTTGCTCAGTAAGATTCCATGAAGTCATCGCCTTCAAATTACGATCCTGTCAGAATCAACAGATGATGGACGCCTTCGCTATCTAAGCCTTGTCAATGAAGGAAATATTGTATCAACCTTTAGCTATGTGTCCCAATTCAAACCCTCTTCAAATCCATGAATATTACGGCCTTCCTATTGACAACGAGAAATGGTCATGTGTGAGATGTATTTGATTCATGACTTCGCTGTTTTCACAGAATCCTTCAAGCCGAGCAGAACTGTTTCCTTGCCGAAAAAAAAAACTCATTAAGAACTCTTGAGTTCTCACACCTGCCGAATCCTCATGGAGCTTCAAAACCTCCTCTTGAGGATTGTAAGGATAACGAGATTTTTTCAGCAGGGTCGGCTGAGCATAAATATATACCCAATGTATTTGTTGGTTGGTTTCGTGGAATACACCTTCCTTTTTATATGACTTCACAAGAAAAATTCAAGGAGGGGATGAGAACAGGTGTTCGGAGTGGCCATGGCACCACGACTGAATTAAATAGCTAACATTGGGTACATAATTATGTGCAGCTTTGTGCTTCAATTAGCTGGTTATGACATTCAATACCTTCAAGGTCTACCCTCGCAATAACACTCGTGGATTCACAGTCTTTCGCCCCCTCCTTTACACCGATAATACTTCCCAAAATGATATTGCTGCGAGAAGAGAGGGGGGAAGAGCATTTCTGCATGTGATAACTTGGTAATTCTATACGCGACGTGCGTCTCCAACCTTAGGCAGAAGCAGAGAAGAGCCGCAGCTTCCAGGCGTTGAATCCGAAGATATACGCTACACATGAACGATGATTGAGGGGTTGATCCAGCCAGGGCATCTGGGATCCTGCCCCCAAGCCTCTCAGGGACTAGGGAGAAGCCCCTTGGGCTTGGGGTTCCCGTAGGGTTTCTTTCCTTCGCCCACTAAGCATATATCACTTTCACGACTGGGCCTTCCACAATCCTGGATGACCTCTGACACCAGCACATGAGCAATTTTAGGATCACATCGTTTTCCTCTTTTTCCTGTTCTCCTAGTATGATGTCCCTTAGTCAACTCTAGGGAAGTTCACTGAGCAGTCACAGCGGCCTTTACCCCTCACCTCCCTGGTTGAGAGAGAGAGCGAGAGAGAGAGAGAGAGAAAGAAGAGACTCAGGGAGGATGTAAGGCCGATATGGAAACTAGTGTTCACACAAGCGCAATAACATCATTCTTGAAGAAGGGGGGAGAGGGGGGGGGGTACGGGCACTCTTTTATATATACACACTCACAAATCTGCACACATGCTCAACTTATGAGGCTATACGGCATTTCCATAGACGCAAAGTGAAGGGAGGGCTAGGAAGGCTCTGTTATGAGGAGGAGGGAAAGAGGGAGGAAGAGAGAGGAGCGAGAAGGGAGGAGAGGCGAGAGGAGTGGAAAAGCGAGGGACTCGTTTCATTCTCCCCACACCCTCAAGATGGCTCCCAACACGCGATCAATACAAAGCCCTATATAAAGAGAGGTTGGCCTCCTCAGTAGGTCCTCGGGTTGATGAACCGTGATTGGCTGGTTGAAGTCACGTGACGGCCATCAGCCATGTTTTCTCCCTCCACCCGGCCCTTACAGATCTGTAGAGATGTGCTTGCATTGAAATTGTGAGCTGATCACGGATATCTGCATGCGTTCATCAGCAAACAGAATCAGGACATGGAACTTCACTGAAGCAAGGCTTTCTTATCTCATCAAAGGTATGCCAGATGCGTGGGCGAGGTTTTCCTGTTTCAAATATCTCAATTGTTCTTTACTTGGATGTCATAATCAACGCCCACTCGATTGAGTTCTACGTGAGAATACCATCAAGAATGTGGAATTCCTTCAGAGGAAAGTGGAAACCAGGCGTGGACAATAGCTGATTACCAAATTCCGGTCGAGCTTGTTCACTAATTGCCGATAACCTATTTTAAAGTAAGACAGATTCAGTCCGTAAGAAATCAATAAGATAATAATGGTTGAAGTTGTGAGGGACACCATATTTTATTTCAGCCTGTTGATTCTTGGAAAAGAAGAGAGGGGTCTCCTTTTTGCGCCTAGAATTTTGTGATTGGGAATTCTCAGCTCTACATTTTTTTTTAGGCAGACACAGATATAATTTGACAAGATTGAAAGGAGGGGGAGCGCAAGCCTCTAGCCTCTAAGCTATCATGATAAGTGAAAGCAGCAACCGACGAGTGGTTAAAAGATGGTTCTCTAGTGATATCTCGCTTGTTTGCACTGAAGAAGTCAATGAGCTCGAGGCATGAAGGGAAGATAAGACCAGGTATGAACACGGATTGGAGGCCGATAAGACCTATGGTGAAAACAAGGTATGACCTCTATATCCTTCTGGTTTCACACCATGCATTTTCAGGAGTGTAAAACCCCCGATACACTTAACGAGCGTGGTGATCGATTAGGCGAGATCTCGTCGGTGAGGGTCATCCTTTACTCGCCTCAAACAGGCAGTCATGTACAGGGTGTCACAAAAGTTCGTGCGATTTTTTTCAAGTTAATTTTTCAAAGCAAAAAAACATTTTGTCAAAACTTCGCAAATATACCATTCTATAGTATTTTTTTTATTGCTCTTCCCACTGAGTATAACATCTTTTAGGTAATAACCGCATTTTGTTTTTGTTTTTTTAAAGACTGAAATCGAAAAGAGATGCCAACGAGTGTTTGCACGACTCGACGACTGAATGTGCCGGATTCGTCAGGAAAGCGATAAAGCGCTACGAGGAGCTCGGTACATCGTCTAATCGCCCGCGCAGGGGACGCCCTCGCTCTGCTACGGATGCTGCTCATCAAGAAAATGTCCGTCAACGGTTCGAGAGGAATCCACGCCATTCGCTGAGAGAGGTCGGCCAAGAGGTGGGAATTTCGCTCCAAAACAACTGCTTGCACCGTTCGAGTCTTGTGGCCTTCGTCGCCTCAGTCAAAAGTTTCGCCTTTTGCTGCCTGTAAGCCTTGAATCCAGGGCTGTTCTGGACGATCCTCCGCACCGACTCATGCGAAATTCCCACCTCTTGGCCAACCTTCCTCAGCGAACGGCGTGGATTCCTCTCGGGCCGTTGATGGGCATTATTTCGATGAGCAGCGTCAGTCGCAGAGTGAGGGCGTCCCCTGCGAGGGCGATCAGACGATGTACCGAGCTCCTCGTAGCGCTTTATCGCTTTCCTGACGGTCGAATCCGGCACATTCCGTCGTCGAGAAATCTCGGCAAGTCGCATTCCTGAGTTGTGCAAACACTTGATGGCTTCTATTTTCGATTTCATTCTTAAAAAAACCCAAAAGGCGGCTATTACTTAAAAGATTTTGTACTCAGAGGAAAGAGCAATAAAAATACTGTGAATGGTATGTTTGCGAAATTTTGACAAAATGTTTTTTTGCTTTGAAAAATTAACTAAAAAATCGCACGAACTTATGTGAAACCCTGTATTTCATCAATCGAGCATTTTTCTTGAACCCCAGTGCACTGATGTCTAAAAATATGAAATTGCGCCTTTGGCGCTTGATGTAAGTAAATCGATTAATTAATCTGGAACGTGCGCTTTCGACGTTCCCAATTTCTAAAGCGGTAAAACTCAATGGATTTAAGGCATTTTTCATTGTGACGTCATGTGACGTCACTGCCAACTTGAAGTAACATTAAATAAATCTCTGTATTCCCTCAAAGAATCCCAGAGGAATATCAAAATGTTCGTTATCAATTTCGACAGATTTTAGAGTTTTCATTCTTACGTCACACGACTTCCCGCATGAGGAGCATTGGGTAACATTTTGCCATGCGTCGCCTGATGTGCTTTCAACCGTCAAAATGCCTCACCAGTGACTCCAGGTCAGGAGAATATACTGGGGCCAATGTCCAATTCTAAAGAAGCCACAACCAATATTGAAGTTTTTTTCTCGTGGGGCGGGGGAGATCGTAGGGAGATTCATAGCTTCCTTGCAAATATCCCCCCCATTAAATTTTCCCCTTCATTCATAAAACATCTGTAAGAACTATTTTTTTTTAGGAAAAACATTTTGAGGAACCTTTCCCCAAAAAAACCTGACTCCATACCCCAAATATAGAGTTTTCCTGAATTCTGCATTCCTAAAACATGTGAAGAAAATTTCATCTTTCTATCATATCTAGAGCATACAAATAATCAACATGAGACTGTCACTATCGTTTATATATGAAAACTGTCCTCCATTCACTTTTTGGGAGGAGTTGAGGTGAATGTGGAGATGGCTTGCTCAGCTTCCTCTTCCTTATGATGCATTATCCCACTATGAGGGCAGCAATCACGCCGGCGTCGAGCCGTGGCCGATATGGATTCATCCTGAACTCATCCAAGACGTATTCACAATGACCTTTTCAACTACTATCATGCCTTCTGATTGGTTCTTGCTAGAGAGCATTCGCCTGAAGTTTGAAACCTTTGAAATTTGTAGCTATTGTTAGGGAGTTAGTAGATATGCCAGTCGAGTGACCCTTACTAGTAATCACCAATAGTATCAAGGCCTTTACCCTTTTACTGCCAGGCCTTGTGAAACACAACTTTAAAAAATATGTAAATAATTACAAAAGAAAAGACTCCTATTACCAAAACAAGTACTAGAAAGTGTCAGGATTCATATATATTGCATTGTGGTGCCACCTTTTGACTTAAATCAGAGCCACATGTAATAGAAAATCAGCTAACATCGACTCAATCGGCTTTCTGGCAGTAAAAGGGTTAAGGT
The DNA here is from genome assembly GCA_905338385.1 of Darwinula stevensoni. Classification (NCBI taxonomy): domain Eukaryota; kingdom Metazoa; phylum Arthropoda; class Ostracoda; order Podocopida; family Darwinulidae; genus Darwinula; species Darwinula stevensoni. The sequence goes on from CAJPEV010000887.1 coordinate 42,377, forward strand.
AAAATGCTGCCAGGCTTGGGCCCATTTCAAAAATGGTTTTCCTGTCATACCGAAATCATCGTTTGAAGCATGCATTACTGCTGAAGCTTGAAGAGACCATTAAAGATTCTTGAGTAGATTTTGCGAGGGGTATTTAAAAAAAAAGAATATAAATAAATGGGTGGTAGTCATTTTTTCAATAAAAATTTTTTTCATTGCTTCCGAGAATTATTTTATTCCTCCTCAAAGAATCTCCCGGAGTGCATGAATCCCATCTCTCCACATATATTACGTACACATTATTCAGGTCATACAGTACTTTCGAAGTTGCTTCAGGCTGATGCCATCAGGTTCGTGCATGCATCCGTATTAATCGACATCGATCAAACGCTTGGGAAATTTTGATAACTTCTCGGGCGATTTCCCGGCGATTTGTGAATTTTTTCGATGAAAAATCGTCCTACGCTCTCGAAACTCTAATTAAGTGGCTCTACGGCTACACATGGCTAGGAGTCGTGTTCTGAGATTCTGAGAGTTCTCAGCCAAGACACCTGCTGCAAGTCAACTAGATGTTGACACGAAAATGTGGAACCCTGTTACGCTAAGTCCTATTTTATACTTGGAAAAGTATATATCATGCATGAATCCTCTTCAGACTGTCCAGAAAAAATTTAACCCAAATTAGTTCACATGCACCATACCCATCTATTCTCTACTTTCTGGCTCTTCTCCCTAAAATATTATACTCTTTCATATACTTCTGTACATGATTGTTATTAAGTAACCACTCAATTTTCTATTGCCATACCTTTTGAAGGGACTGTCGAATGCATCTGATATTCGACAGAGACGTTGTTGGGCCTGAAAGGTTTTTTTTTTCCAATCCCTCCTGATGGCGGGGCATGTCGATAGAGGTGCTGTGGTCGTATTGGCAAATACGACCACAGCAACCTTTAACATGGGTTCCAAAAGCCTAATGTCATTTCTATCACTGGAGATGTACCCTCACCTCCATGGATGTACCCTAGGAATAACATTGCGCAATGTAAAAGGTGGTACGAATTCATTTGCAAAACACTAATTATTGAAGAAGAGGTATTAACTAAGAATTACTCTGACATTCAGAACACTCAGGGCAGCATGCTTAAGCTCACTGTGAGGTAACGTGTTGCCTTTGATTCGTTGCTATTACCAGAATGGAAATTGTAACTGTGATTATTAACAATTGCTACTTGAAGGATCGCATTATGTTTGATTAGGATGTTGGATTTCTATTGTTATGGCGACAAATATGTGAAGCTTTCAACTAAGTTGTGCACAGGTTGCATGCATTTTACACACTTGCTGCCCTATTCTTATCGCATTATTTATACCCTTACTTCAATGCATTTGGGACCACAGCACCTTCTTTCGACATGTACTGATATCTCGCGAGCATGACAGAAAAATCTCAAAGACTCATCAACCTTCCAGTCAAATATAACTGCACTCAATTATCACTTCAAAATATACAACCAAAGAAGGTTGGGTGGTTTCTTTAGCACAAGCCTGAATAAGTTTGACCATTACTGTTTAGATTTCTTTTTGAGATTCTCCAGAAAGCGAATGCAGAACTCTCGTAGCTTGTTCCAGTTCTCCTGGTACAAGGGATATTCAGAAAGTAACGGGACTAGTTTCATTCTATGAGCAGCTTAATTCTTGCAAGTTCCCCTCGTGAACGCCGGTTAAAAGTGTGGACCCTCAGATTTGAAGACGTATAGCAAGGTAGAGTGTTGGGGGAGAGAGGACACAATGGAGCACGGTTGAAATGAGGAGGATTCATAGGGTTTACATTTCCCTTTCCTAATACTGTTTAACTCAAACTTTTGCCAAATTTTCATTTTATCTGAATAAAATACAATACAGGGTGTCGCAGAATTCCCTTCACATTTTCTTTTTGTCTTCTTAGCGAAAGGGTTTCTCAAGTGATTGATAACTCTTGTTTTTTTTTTCTTTCAACAAGAAATCTGAACGCTGTGTGCTGTTTTTGCTGTGAGGATGCCCTATACCCTTACACCAGTGGTTCTCAACCTATTCTTAACCGGGGGGGCACTTTGAGAATAAAGGTAACTGCGAGTACCCGTAATGCGTAATACCCTATTGCGTAAATGTGTAAGCTTCTAAAATTAGTGCAATGATTTGGAAGACAATATTTTCCAAGTTGGCTGAAAGGTGTATATTTGTTTTTGGCCTGGGAATAGTTTCGCGGGGTCCTGGAGCCTCGCCAAAGGCCCCAAGGGGTCCACGGGCCTCCAGTTGATAAACGCTGCTTAATACCTTAGCTTTCGCTAAGAAAAAAAATTCACCTGAATTGTGGGGCACCCTCTACATGACAACGATGGCATAAATAATTGCAGTGAATTTTTAATGATGTAGTCAATGTTATACATCCGATGTTGCCCAAAGTCAAGGTCAACCCATACCAATGATAGTTGAAATGGTGTAGCGTCGCTGTAGGACCCAGCAACCATGCCACTGGCTATCAGACATATCAGCATGTCCTTGGTCTGAGACATTGGTGAATAACACGATGATAGCCGACTGCCTTCTAAGGGGGCATGATAGTCAGGTCAGGGACGTAGCCTGAGGGTATGTCCTGGGTGTCTGGACACCCCCCCGAAATGAAGCAAGATATCATGAAATGAGTATGTGAGTGGGGGGAGAGGGGGTGTGTGAAATGTTTCACATATACAACTGAAATTTCGACTTGTACTCCTATTCCACCTTCTGAATACAATCACTCATAACCAATACAATGCCCCCCCCCCATTTTGCTTCCATTGCTCTACCAGTTTTTTTAGTTCCAGTGGCAAGCCATGATTCAGGAGTAGCTTTCAGCCACAAAATTATGAGTAATTCAGGATCAATCGTAGACCCATATATCTTTTCGTGCAAAATTTTTATTTTAATTTTGGGAAGAGAAGGGGCTATTTTGAACTATGAGGTGGGTGGGTTGTAGTTTCAAAAGAGCTTTAGAAGTATTCCTCATTCCTCCCAACCACTCACCTTCCTCGACCACTTCGTCATCTCATGAGCCTGAAAGACCCTCACAAGACACCCCCCGAAAGTAATTCCTGGCTACGTCCCTGAGTCAGGTAGCAGTTAGTGGGAAAGTCTAGTCTGGCTACTGCTACTTTTGCCTTGCCTTGCAGTGCGGTGGGTATTGCCATAGCATAATGAAAGACTCACAGAGCTGCTTTTTTAAAATCATAACTTAAGTACGGATATACAGTGTATGTATTTTTTTTAAAATATTAATGGCATCCAAGGGGCCTGAAATATTTCCTCTGGGGGACGTCGAATAAAAGTTAATTCTTGCCGTTGCTAAAATTGTATCACTTCGATCAGAATTAACCTTATCTCTTTATCTATTACTTACTTTTCTATTAGCTAAATTTTTAAAGGAATCCCATAAACACCAAACTATTTTTGAAAAGCAACTCATTAATTTATCATTTTCTCTGTACCTTTCAGGTTGGAGATAATATGAAGAGTTTCTACACACTTGATAAGATAACTCACGAAGTTATGCAGGGTGGTGCACAAATATCCCCCAGGTTCACCTTTTCTATTATGGCGGCCGGCGATATATTCCCCTGGCGTGCGCTCTCTCTAACTGCATCATCCCGGAGATTATTTAGCAATGGAGCGTAGGTCGATGAAGGAACGTGTGGAGGAAGTGGAGCTCTGTATCCAAACTAAGTCACTTGTGGCAACCCAGCGGGCATTCACACGTGAACTCAACTGGTATGATGCTCCCTCTCACAAGACCATCATGGCCTGGGTGTCTGAATGGCGGGAAACTGGCTCAGTCCGTGACATGCCACCACCTGGGAGCCCAAGGTCAGTCCGTGCACCTGTGGCAGCGGCCAAGGTGCTGGCAGCAGTCCAGCGAGATCCCCAGCGATCGACGCGTCGGTTAGTTCAGACAGTAGGAATGGAGCGGACATCCCTCATACGGATCCTCCATGAGTAATTGCATTTACACTCGTACAAACTCATTGTGCGGGCACTCAGCAATGATGATTCAGCAATGCGCGCACGTTTGCGGTTTTACACGAGTTCCTCCACATAGTGCAGGGAATCAGGAAATTCCGGAGATGCTTATGAGTGACGAAGCATCGAGCTTCGAGTTCAGTGGCCGTGTGAACAAGCAAAACTACCGATATTGGGCAGCAGAAAATCCGCAGTTACTCCACAAGCTCTTAAACAGTGAAATACTGACCTGCTGTGTTGTGGTGTGCCGTGTGCGCGTATGGAATGATCGGCCCGTACTGTTTCAAGGATGACGATGGCGACACGACCACCGTCAACGCCGCCTCCGACACGTCCAAATGTTACAGTCGTTCTTGGACGTGAAGATGCGGCGACATGGCCTTCCTCCTAGAATGTGGTTCCAGCAGGATGGGACGACGACCTACACAGCCCACATAAGCGTGGAAGTCCTCCGCAAAACGTTTCCTGGACGTGTGATATCCAGATAAGAGGACCTTCATTGACCATTGCGGTCGCCGGACCTAACAGCTTCTGGTTTCTTAATGTTGGGGTATCTGAAGGGCAAGATGTACACGCCCTGCAACCTCGAAGGCTCAGAAAACTACCACACGGGAAGAAATTGCCGCTGTGCCTATCGCGATATTGCAGCGTGTCGATGTAGTGGACCGTGCGCGCTTATATGCCGAGCGTGTTGGCAGCCACCTTAGTGACGTCATCTTCCACAAGTGACCTGTTACCGCCCGTGTAATTACCACATTTACAGGCTGCCGTGGGAATATATATCAGTGCGAAGTCATGTGCCCTTAGTCTTTTATTTCCACTTGAAACCTGGGAGATCTTTATCCACCATTCTGTATTTGTAGATCTTACAATGGGATTTCGTTTCTTGGTGAAGAAACGAGTTGAAATCGAGGCAAATTTCCAGTTGCAGTCCAGCTACTGGAAGGTCCTACCGGCACTATTTAAGCTACTGGAACTTCATCAGAAGCTAATACACCTACCGGAAGCTCTTACAAGAGCTATCAAAAGTGACTATTACTAAGAGTTGACTATTAAGCTGCTATTGGAAAGCGCCTGACTTCTTATTACCAAAGTTTTAACTCTTTACTTTATTGTAACACGAACTGGCATAGCAGGATGGGAGACATAATAATAGTGAATCTTCATTCTCTGATCAAGGTGAGAGTGGTGCCAAAAAGCAGGATCTGTCTCAAGCAAGTGAGACGTGGGATATCGTCGTTCTATTAGGAGTAACTCAAGAAATGTGAAACAATGCAGAGGTGATTTCGGACGATGTTATTGACGACGTAATTTACTTAATCTTTCTATTGTGATAGTCCGATGATTCTTAGACAGCAAACGAGCTGAATATCCAAGGCAGAGAAAAAGTGGTTAACTTGCACAGAAAGTAACTGTATGCTAAAGTACGGAAGATTCCATTAAGGAAGAGGACTTAAAGAGAAAATTTGAGCAGTTTCCAGTTGGGAGAAAATAATGATCTAGTGATGGGTCTGCTCTCGAACTACAGTAGGACCCGGCAAGGTACTCGTGACTTTTATCTGTGCTTTTATCTGTGGAACCACCGGACGCGATAATCCAACGTTCTCAATTGCACAGCAGCATAGACAACCTCAGTCTGAAGCTCCCAAAACTCCATTCAATTACTGCCGGAAGTGCTAGGGTATCCGTAGAAGCCATTCTCGCATTCAACGCGGATTTCCCGTTTGAATACTACTCTGATATACCCAGTTGCGCATAATGCATCACTCTACCGTGAACCCCATGCCAACGTTTTTCGTGCCCTTCTCTATTCGGAGAATGGAGAAGGGCATACGAAACATGAAAAGGTCGACTCCATCTGAGGTTCCCTCTCGATGCACACGAGGAAATATCATCTCTAACAGCACTTTTTTCATTTTCCATAGGCCGCACATTTCTCATTCGTTCCAATTCGATCTTGGCTCCATTGCCCCCAACCGGGGTACAATAGCTCGTACTGAATGGCAGGAATTGCGGGATTTCTTTTCCGTCGAGAAATCGAGACTGGAATAGTTCATAGAAACGTTTATACTCATGCGGAAGTGCATTGAGCATTTCCTCCAAGGGAAAGAGGAATGCAATGGTTTGGTTACGTCATGGGCTCCTACTGCATGAAAGGGAGGACATTCCGGATTTCCTACACTTGTGTCAGGCGCTAAAATGTCGATTGCCAACAAGGCCAGGAGGAAGATAAAAAGTTCCTCTGGAATGCTGCGTGGGCGTCGTAGGATTCATTCTATTCATCTCCGAAAGAAACACAGAGAGACCACACGACCACACACGAATAATTCCTTATGTTTTTTATTTTACCAATCATCCTCCTTGGTTGCATAATGCCAGGATTAGGTTTCTGGAATTGACTCAATTATACAGGGTGATCAAAAAGGTGTGAACCAAAAAGCAAATAATGTCTTCTGAACTGAACCTGGCCCACACTTTCATGTTTCGCGAACTAGATGACACATTTGCCTTTTTCATGTGGTGATGTCATCTCAGCTGCACTGCAACAAACTCCTGTGGGAAAACATTTTGGAGTGTTTCTCACCATTTGCATCAATTCAACCTTTTCATTCACATATCGCTCGTGCAGCAATAATTTATTTTTGGGTCATACCTTTTGGACACCCTGTATCTCTCTATGAACCATTCGGCTTCCATTGCGAGTTGGGTAAAGCCGTGGATTTCTTGATAGACACCGTGGTAGTGATGCTTGATCGCAGCGCAAAGTAGCCCTTGCCCGTGCATTTTCCACTCGCTCAACTCAACGTTCACGCTCACGAAAGAACTCCACAACTGATACTCTCCTTTCCTTTGCTAGGTTTATCAGTTCGGGAAAGATGAGGCTTTGTAAATAGTCGAAATGGCCCACATTGGTCAAAATTAAAGTCCAACAAATTTAATTTCTGTCAGCTCAAACAACGCTGCAAGGTCTGAGGTTTATGAAAATCAGAGTTCAGCAGCTTTAACCCTGTAACTACCAGAACCCGGATGGTCATGTGTTTAACTCTTTGTTTCATCTCTTCATTCCCAAAGAAACTCTTCAAAATACTTTGCCTGATTTCTATCACATGTCTTCATGAAAGCCCATGGAGTATCAGCCAAACTTACGGTGCAGCCTACACAAATGGCTCAATTTTTGTATCGCGGTCCAATCGGACCCAGAACGGGAGTTATAGGGTTAAGCCCAAGCTCGAGCTACCTTGAGATCACCTGTGCAAACACGATCTGTAGAAGTGGATTAGGAGTCAACCAGCCGTCATGGAAAAAAAAGTTAAACTCAAGGGAATTCCGTGCCCGAAGATCCTTCCACATTCCAGGGCTCCATAAGAAAAGAGAAGAAACTGGTTCATTGGAGAGAGGTATCAAATAATCATGTGCTGCAATCGTGCTCGGTGAAGCGATCAGAACCGTTAACTCGGGGCTAAGAAAATAAAGCAGTTCCCGGTAGAAAATTCAAGAAATGGTAGAGAAGAAGAAGAGGCGAAAGTTGAAGTTAGATGTTAGGAAGTTAGACGAATGCAAATGTGAAACTAAGTGAAGAAATTGTTCTGGCAAGAAGTGATCCTTGTTCAAGGACCCAGATTCTGATATACGCCTTTCTCAGGAACGGAACAATATAGATATCAGACACATAAGCCAACGAGTTGGAGACTTAGATACTACAGTGTGTATGTAACTGTGAGACTATAATCCAGAACAGGTTTGTCAAGAAAATTAGCTATAGGCTAGGCTAAAGCAATTGAAGTAAACAGAACATCAGATGAAAGGAAACGGACCACCGGGATAGGTCATGCAGTAGTACTCTTCTGCAATAGTTAGATAACAGTAAGTTTTACTAAACAAGTTGAATTACTTTTGCAAAAATCAAGTTCTCTAGACATTTTTCTCTAAGCTTTACATGCAAAAAGTATATTATGAAAGATGAAAGTATCGATTTACCTTTTGAAGGTACGAGGGATGATTTAAAAGATTCCCAATTGAGAATTTAAAAACACAAACTCGTTTTAGGCCCAAAATTGTTTCAATGCTGTATGCAATCTCTTTGAATCAGATACATTATGGCTCAGCGATCCACAGTCCTCACAAAGGCCAGTTTTTTACCCTGCAGTAGTCGCGGGGGGTATTTTATTTCCAAACCCCACGATGGGAGGAGGGGAGAGGGGGCTTAAAACTTCGTGAATGCTGTTTAGAGTTAGTTTAGAGTTAATGCCCTTCAATGCCATAGCTACTGCAGCCTTCACTTCATTTTAGCCGCCCTGTCGTTCTCCACGATCCTTGTTGTTCTTGACTGGAAGCAAGTTAAAGCCACAGGCGCTCAAGTCTGGAGAGTATGGGGAGCAGGTAATATTCCCCAGCCCCAGTTTTTCACAACAGTTATCACACTACTTGAGATGCGAAGCCGCATTTTTCTCGATGACTCCTGATGCAAGACACTCGTATCTGCAACTTAAGGGGCAAAAGCGTCGTCTTTCCTTGCGCACCTCATACATTCTGCAAGAGCGGAATGCCTTCCTAAACAGGAGACAACTAGGGACATAGCCAAGATTTTGCCAAAGGGGAGGAATTTCCCTAGCTTCTCCAGGCGGAGGGGGAAAGGGTGACGGATGCATTTCGACCGGAGTTGGGGGGAGGGGAGGTTAGAACCAAACTTGGAAGGACTGAAGCCCCCCAGCCTCCCCTAGCCTCCCCTAGCCACTGGAGACAGCCAATGCCAGGAGTGTTGCTACGTCTTTTATAACAGTAGAGAGATGTTATATAATGTATACGGTTCAAGAATGTAATATATTTTGGGCCAGAAGTATGTTTGATATAAAGCACATGAATTTCTGTTATGTCGAATCACCATAGATTAAAATATTTTTAGATCCTTTAAATCCTGTCGTGCACTTCCGATTCTGGCTTATGCTTCCTACTACTTTTGACACTCAATCTCCTTTTCCAATATCCTTTAAATCGAATTAATTAATTGCCCCTTCTGCTTTATCCTAGAAGACCTGAGGTGAAAATTGTACAGACGAAAACAAACTGTGCAGGGTAAGCAATGGCAATTTCCTGCTATTGACACGCTCGCAGAGACCACTGTGACTCTCGAGAAAGGTCGAGTCTCCTCAAGTTACTTCTGTTTCCATTGTGAATTGACGGGCTGAAAGGCAACATGGTCTATCTGCAAGAAGAATGCCCGAGAAAATCATAGTTGATTTAGACCCATAAGGCCCTTAGCACATAAAACCCTTTTCCCTTTCATTAAAGATGGTAGTTTTGGGGATATATGTAAGGGAGAAACTGGTCTTCATCGCATATCATACGTACTCACTTCCAAGAAGACGATCGCTGGAATGTTCATTCTTTTCGTTTAGAGCTGGATAAAATAATTTATCTGCACATACACCATTTTGCCTTTTAGCCCTTCAATTATTTATCAGGACGTCCACGTACTAGGTTATTCACGAAATTAGTTCTGTCCTTTACTACTTTTTTTCCTTTTATCCTTCCAGCCATTTGGGGACGTAAGGTCACAAAAATCGTTACCCTGCTTTGTATGTACTTCTAATGGGCTTCCAGTAAGTTCTGAATAGGTGCCATCATGGACGCAACGGAGCAGAAGAGGCTGCTCTGACTCCTGCCTGCACTGCTAGGAACTGCTTAGTTTCTCTACCTGTACCTAGATGCCCTTACATGAAACACTCCGATTAGATTTCCTCGCTTCTTTTTTTTTTGCTTTTTGACATGATTTGCCTCACGTCAAGATTTTATTCGTGTATTTGCTCATCTATCCTGAAAACTCCTGTTTTTGCCTTGCTCTGTGTCCATTTCCCTTTCTCAGCTGAAATGAATAATTTAAATAAACAAGAAAAAAAACAGCCCCGAATCTCCCCTTTAAAGGATACTATTTCAAAAAGGAGACGAATTTCGATTCTCGAGCGACTTGGGTGATGATTTATACCAAGAAGGATGCTTTGAATAAATAAATAAATAAATGTTTTACCATCACAGTCACGTGACTTGATCGGTTTAGCAAGAATTCAACGAGGAGCTGCGATATGGTTTTATCAGGCATTGCAGTGAACTACTTCCGGATGATGAGCCCCTTTCACAGAGCTTTGATTCTTCTTTCCCCATCACCCCGCGGCATTTCTTTCGGAGGAGGGAGAAAGAGATGGAGAACTGGATTCTATGGTTTTTCCCGAGGCTAGCGTTATTGCAACTAGGCCTGATGCCTGAGGCGTATCCATCGTTGGAGCTGCGTCGCTTGGCCTTAGGCCATCCAGCGCCACCATGGCTCAGCCCGTAGATCTCCCCACGGGCATTATTAACCCAACTTCGCCTGCATCTACACATTGAAAGTACGCTGAGCGGAAGGAGAGAGAGAGAGAGCCAGCTCGGTTCTCTCTCTTCCAGTGCTGCTCGCTTTCGGTGTTCGGGCCACAATCATCATCATCCTGGAGACGAAACCACTTAGGTGAGTGAGCAGTGCAAAGGGTTTGGTGGGGGAGGGGAGGGGGGAGTGAGTGTGTGCATATATCTGAATTCCCCCTCCCTCCGCCCTTTCCCTCTGGCTGATCTGGCGAATCGATGACGATCTTGGCTCTCGCGACCATGTGCTCGCTTTACTTCCCTCTTTTGTACTTTTTTTGCTGCCGCCTCCTTTTCCTTTGCCGGTGGAATGTCTACGAAATCATTCAATATATCCAAAGTAGGTTTCTTATTTCACTCCTGATTATAGGCTGTCTGCAACTGAGATGAGGTTAAGTGGGTGACAGATGTAATACGTTAAGTTGCATGCATGCCCAAGGTTTTTTCTTATTTGGAGAAGAGTTTCATATGGACGAATCTATAGTGGATAGGGAATACAAAATACGTTCTGGTTACACCTAGTTATTTCCCAATTCCTCACGTTCTACCTGTCCCGAGATTTGCGTTGTTGAATCCTCTATAAAAGAGGTGGGAGACAAACCTGGACCGACCACTGGACTGTCTCGGTCGTGTGAGTGTGTCGTTGGGCAATCGTCGCCCGGAGCTCTATCTTGGATCTATACGAAACCTCCCTTCGGCCTTCACTCCTCCAAACCATATTCACATCCAACGCAACTTGATGAGAGCGGCAGGTGCCAGACATGTATTTCTGTTGACACCAGCTCCATCCCTTGCGACAACGTAGTAGGTGTGAGCGGCGTGACTTAGGTGGGTGAGACGATGGCGAGCATTGTACCGGTAATTATAGGGTGGTCAGCTGACTGGTTTGTCCTCCAGGTGAATGGAGGACTACGAAGAGGATCTCTCAATGCGAGCCCAATTATTGTGAGTGAAGCCCGGAGCGTGCCCGTTTCTAAGCGTGAAGAGCCTTTTTTCATGTCCTTTAGGATGTTGGTATAGTTGTAGCCGGAGGCCTATGGGATCCTGCTCTTCGACGCAGGAGGCGACGCATTCTTAAGCCCCTCCCGAGTCGCTTTAGGCGAAACTCCAGGCTATGAAACTATAGGAATGTGGGCTGAACTATCTAAGACGGAGATTTTCGCCTGGCAGCCTTGGTTGGCTTGGCCCCCTATTTTTTGTCCACTGTACCCTTTCCTGGAGGACGACACACAGATATAAGCGCAAATATGATTGCCTCCGTCTCTCGCAACCCGTCATCACTTAACCCCTCAAGCGACGAACCTGTCTGAAGCAATTTGCAGTATTAAAGTGAGTTACCTGTGACAGAAGTAGCTCTTGAGTTACCTGTGACAGAAACGCCAGCATTGTTTCGTATGAAATATTTGTTATCTGCGATTCGGTCAGGGCTTGGGATGGAGCTATCTACCCCTATAAATTTTCCCCCTCTAGGAAAAGGCGAAATCTTCAGTTGTAGCTCCTGAACGCATCTGAAAACCAAGATAGTCCAAGTTGAGTCCTCGCGTGTCTCTGCTTTGAATCATGTCGAAAACATGTAGGGTAATATTTTATTATTGCAAAAAAACTAATCGTTTCTATGAGACAAGGGTAGCTTCTTGGATGCGACCAACAATGGTAAGTTAGAAAAGCGACTGATATTGGAATGCTGAGAGGTGTTGGAATGAGATTTTTTTCAGTACCAATGTCTAAACCGTAAAATGCCCCGTTACACAATTTACAAGAGAATCCGCCGCAGGTGTGTAAATGGTCGGTGCCCAACCATCTAATAACTCAATGAAATTTGGCGTGCAGTCAGACTGCAATGGAACGACCACTAATTTGGAATTAATAACCAACTTTTCCATTTGAAAGTGGAGAAACCAAACTTCGGTGTCATGATTCTCACAAAGAATCGTAGTATTGAGATTTTTAAAATGCTTTATCCGTAGTTCTTGAATTGAAAATTTACCTACGAAGCGCAAATATCAATTAAGTCTGCTCGCACATAAAAAAGCCATAAATCCTCTTTCGCTTGAGCTCTAATTGGAGGGATCAACCAACTCTTTAGGACAAAGAACAATAAAATTAGCATTTGGGATATGGGGGGGGGGGCGCCACTTTCTTCCATGGTGGAAAATTTAAATCCTTCGTATCGGGCCCTTTGCCGTAGACACTTTTTTGCGTAAGGTATGGGCACCGCAATCTGTCGGCATGCCAAATTTCATTGAATTATTATATGGTCGAGCACAGACCATAGGCGCACTTGCGGTGGAATGATTCTTCTGTACAGTAAATTGTATGATGGGACATTTTACGGTTCAGACAAAGGTACTGAGAAAAAACGTCATTCCGACGCCTCGCAGCCTTCCGATTTCAACTGCTTTTTTAACATTCCATCGTTGGTCGCATGCGCGAAGCTAACTTCTCCATTAGTGAACGATTAGGCTTTTTTTTCTTCAAATCGCCTTATAGGTCAATAAGACAGATGAGACGCGAACTTCTCAATCTACTTTCCAATAATGGGGAATATTTTCAGCAATAGCATATTATTAGGAGGATCGACACGCACAATGTGATTGCACGAAGCAGTATAGCGCACAATTAGAAATCTTATTTTTCTGGACACCACCAGCTTCTTCATTTGATTATTTTCGAAGCCTGTATGCACGTGAAATTAAGGATAATATGATATTATCCTATTATTATTCTGGGAAGTGGGAAGATCTGTATTATAGAACTTGCGTGAGACGATTGCTTCCCCCTTCTAGGGAATGAATTTCTGGCTGCGAACTTATACATTCTGACGTGGACAGGAAAGTCAGGGATGAATCTCTGATGTATTGATACATTTTCGAGGTTTACTTGGAATGAAGACGGTATAATTTGCATTTTGTGTCCGACTTCAGTCGATCTGAATGGTGTCAGTAAGAAAAAAAGACACTGGAACTGGCGAAAGCAGATTTATCGAATGAGCCGTGACTCGTGGAACGAGGGATTAAGGGTTATCCGCAGGATAATTGGGTAGGATTTCACTTCGCTATTGTCGAGGATATCCTACTAACCACACGTATCCCAGAATTAATTAGGCCCAGCACGCACAAATTAGCATCCATAAATTCTCATATACAGACACGAATCTAAGCCTGGGTGAATTACCTCCCATCCCGCACGGGAGACACAGTTACCCCATGGTTGCTTAGTGAATACGTCTCTCGGACATTTTCGATCTCGCCTTGACCGTTCACGCATTCTGTGACGGTTTGCACGACTACCGTGGCTTCTCGGAAACAGGTCGAATTTGAACGAGAATGGGTTTTCAATTTTACTTTCCCCTCTCGACGTCAAGCTGAAGCATTGTACAGTAGCCTCGTGATGCCAGGGTGAAGGGATTAGAAACTGGCCCTTGAGGCGTTGTCATCTCGATTCAGGTCCGATAAATAAATATAAAAAAACATGGATCCCCCTTAAGGTCTCTGTCCCCGATGTAGGACGACATCCATGTTCAACTGTATCATGGGTCCACATGAGAATTAATGTAACTGAGTTGATGTTATTCCCCTAGATCTCCACGCGGAAAGAAGCACTTCTCATGTAATTGTCTTAGCTGCATTTCACCCACAACGAAGTGAGGTTTGCCTCTGCCTGGAAGCCAGACAGTCGAACATCCACCATTTCTTTCTCTCAGTACATTATCCAAAATACCCCTCTCCTGACATAATTCTGATTGCGAGACAGGTTCCTCTATGACATTTCTCTCGCACGCTAGAGCCTGCTCTCGAATCTGACATAGGGCACACCTCGATTCGTGACCTAGTGTGTCATTGCCAGGGGCAATACCAGCGGGAAGTAGGGTTTTTCGTGGATGAGAATGATACATTTTCTGATCCCTTCACTGCGTGGGCCTCACGAGGAAGAGCCTTTCGTTGTGCTGTCAGTCAATTTGTGATGACTTCAAGAGGCATTAACTCTCAGATTTTCTTTGTTGAAAGCTCGTGCGTTTTGTAACTGCGTACATGAGGAGAGATGAGCTGGGAAAAAAAAGTCTCCTCGTCTCCTTGGTCTTTGCCCACCGTGGAATCGCCAAAGTCATGAACCTCACCAAAAACGAAGCTTGTATCTTCCTCATTTATTTGATCCGCAAATAAATTTTCTCATTAATCAGGACAATGAGTTATTGTAGAACAAGAAAAATGAGAAGACAGTGGCACACGCCGCCAATTCGGAGTGAAAAGGAGACCCTCTAAATAATAATAATAAATTAAAAAACAGCCCTCAAGGCAAACGAGGAGAGGCATTTTTCTCAGATGCAGGTGTGGACATTCATCATGGGGCAGAGTTACGAAGCAGGCAAAAAATATCCGAGTTTCAGGTGTTACAGTTCCTGGGTTCGTGATCCCTCATTTGCTTCCAGACTTATCGATCTTTCCGGCCTGATAGTCCAGAAATGCTCTAGTCTTGCTTTAAGCCCTTCATAGAGCCTTTTCAAAGTTTGTGAACCTGAGGATGTTTGGGTCACCGGTTTCAATATCATCTCCCATATTTTAAATATGTTCTTGAGAAAATGAAGCTAAGGGGTACGATCAAGGAGGAGCCTGAGGAGGCGGTCCTACATTGAAAAATAAGGCGTCATTCATTTTTAATTAAACGTTCATTTTCGTAACGATGTTCTGCTTCAGTCTGTACTCGATATTCCGAGCTACCAGTCAGGGCTCAATATTCCGATTTTCGAGCCCAAGTTCACCCATTTCTAACCTGTTATGCTTGATGCGCTGTATGCATGACGAGCCTGGCATATTTGAAGGAACTCGTTTTATACTTGGAAATATCAAGCCCAAAATACGATGTACTCTTCCCACGAGTAACAGCGTGACGTCGAGTTTCGAGCTCAAGTGCTGAATCGAGTTTCCGTCGCTACTCAAAGGTGCCCGTCCAGAGCTCAAGTTGAGGCACGGGTGCTTTTCATCCGAAGGCCTGCACATCATTGCTCGTCATGGGGCAGGATGGCATCTCAGGAAGACTGAGTTTTGACTTAAGCCATCTCTCCAAAATTAAAGTCGTAAAGTTGTGACGCAAGGCCACCGAACCCGGAATCTTGCACCTGACCGTAACTGGCGCCTCATGCTACTCCCCTTCTTTCTCCTTCCCCACAAATGCCCCGTGCACGGTACCTACGGTGCTAAGTGTCTCACGTTCCGGTTGGTCGTGGCGAGACACTGGGGGTGTTTGCAGGGCACGAACGGGAAGGGACTTCCTTTTGCTTCGACTTGAGGTCTGCTCCTGATATTTTAAAACTTTAATTGAATGCTGTCTCTCGCGAATCGTTATGGAATGAGTGCTTCTCGTCTTCCTTCTCCTGGTTTCTTTCCCGAGGCAGACGTTTTTCCAAAGAAGGTACCAGGAATAACTCACCCAAAGTGTATTGATAAGGCGAAAGATTAATCTGAGATGATATCAGATTGGAATGGAATGGAACGGCGAGCGAATTTTCGCGTGAACTAGATTTGCCGAAGTGAAAGAGCATTCATGAGTCTGTTCTTTATGATAGGCGGAATCGAGTTTCGGCCACTCCCAATCCAATAGGCCATTTACAATCAGGGCAGATTGTTGGAATGATTGGAAGCTTCAGTCGCAAAAATGTTGTTACGACGGTCTAGATGAGAACTTCAATCGAAGCAAATGCGAGAAAAGACACAATACAGTCCCAGTGAAGGTGCCACGTGAATATTGATTTATTGATTTGCTTTTTAATTGGCACCTTAAGGGGGGAAGGTTTCACGTCACCACACATTCCAGATGGAGGAACATAAGGCCTACGATGGTTTCGTATTATTTATTCAGGGGGGGGGAGCATTATAAAGAAGGACCTCTTCTCAGCCATCCCCCAAGAAAAAAAAAAGCATTTCGAGCACATGACAGGATATCCTCCAGAAGCAATCCAGGAGAGAATTTATATTATTATTATCTCGACTGTCTTGTCGTGACGTGTTGAACATCTCGTAGATGCGATTGGGATGAGGCGCTGTTAAGACGCCTGATCTCGCGAGGACAAAACTCCCCGCGGCTGCTGTTGAGTTAAGAAAGGAAAAGAACGGCTGTATCCTAACGACGTTTCTGAAGAGCGTAAAAACTTGGTTATTTGGGATCATTTCATTTTTTCTCTCTGCTCCTCCTTCCTGTCCTTTGTGATGCCGACGTGTTTCGGCCCTGCCCCGTGGTCAGAAGTGGCCCAAAAAATGCCACCTGGACTTCTTCTCTCTATACCTCGCTCCTCTTCAATTTCGTCTTTACCAGGCTTTGATCCTCCTGGTCCATGACTGAGTGTTCTCGTAATTATGTTGCATGCAAGAACGTATGTAAAAGTTCACCGATTCCTTTGCAGGTTAGGGAATGCTGGAGTGTCTCCGGCATCGCCGGCAAGCTCAGGATCTCCATCCCCATCACCGACGACTCCAGGCAGCTATAATGCTCCTCCAGTCTCCCACTTCAACCACAAAATGGCTGGGATCCCGTGCGTGGCGGCCGCATCCCGATACACGGCTCCCGTCCACATCGACGTCGGAGGCACTATTTATACGTCCTCTCTGGAAACCCTCACCAAGTCTGTTCCCTTTCTCTCCCTCTCCGTCTCGTTTCCCTTTATCGGCCAATGACCTTGCACAGTCATCGAATACTTAAGATGTCGATTCTAAAACTACCTTCCAGTGAGAGGAACATCCCGTTCGTGTTCTGTTCTCTCTATTGCTCGTACGGATAGAAGTCAAGTAGGCGAAGCCACGCAATGTGATAATGTGATAACGTGTGCATCGAGAACTTCAGTGACTCTAGTTGCTGAATATTTGTATGTGGTTGTTTAGTGGGTATTCGTGAACTCTGATTGATGTGATGGAGTGATGGTAACCTGACGATTTGCAGGTTCCCTGAGTCTCGGCTGGCGAAGATGTTCAACGGGACCATCCCTATAGTTCTGGACTCCCTGAAACAGCATTATTTCATCGATCGAGATGGAAAGATGTTTCGCCACATTCTCAACTTCATGAGGAATTCCCGGCTTGTACTTCCCGAGGGATTTGATGAAGTCGACATTCTCCTGGAAGAAGCCAATTTCTTCGAGATCCCGCGTGAGTCTCCCCTTCACAGAGCCTTCTCAGTCTGCTCAAGTGCTTCATTGGTTGATAAAGTCAAAACGCGAGAGGCCCATGCAGGGTTAAATAGATGTATCGTGCTGAACACAGCGCGATACACCTACTTAACTCCATGAATATTCTTACTATTCCTACTTAACAACGATAAATTTGATTAGCAAGCAAGTTCATTCGTTGAAATGGGTGCAAGATGAGGTAAGATGAATGGAAGGACGGAGAGGTATCATAATTATCTCCAAGAATAAAAGGGTGGTTCATAAGTTTGTTGTCACTATACTTACGTTTATGCCCCACTAAGAAACCATCCATACTGCCGAAAAGAACAATTTTTTCCCCTATGGAATACCTAAACTGCCCTTTCCCGAAGAGGACAAGTAGACTGTCATAAGAGTGTTCATCGGAGTGACCCCAATCCCGACGGCATCGTGGAGGGGAAGTTGAATGCCTCGGGTGTCTGGGTGTGGATGAGGATGTGGAGTGCCGCGGGGCTGCATTTCGTCACTGGCACCGTCAGCTGGAATCCCTGTCTTCAAATTCTGAATCATGTGCTGTTCCCATACATTACAGACTTGGGAAGTGTCATGCGCTTCCAACGGCGGTGCTCCACCGCATCACGACAAACACATTTGCTCCTAGATGCTCAATTTCCTTCTTTATGGATGAGTCGGCATGGCTCCCCTGAGTCTTCCCTCAAAATCACCTTACTTGACCTCCAAGGACTTCTTTTTTTCGAGTAATTAAGAACGTGTGTACGCAAGGAAGTCACCAAAATCGAGGAAATGAGGATGACGATCAACGCTGGAGTCAGCACCATTCCCACAGAAATTTTGCAGAAAGTGTGTCATTCGACCCTGAGCAGATGCTGGTCAAAACAAGTGCAGATGCTGATCATTGCTCGGAACAGAAAGCATTACTAGCATCACGTACTTTGAAACCACAAGGCCTGTAGGGAAACAGCCTCTATTTCAACGGTGTAATTAATTTCCTCGTGGGGAGTACACTTCTCTTCCTGTAGGCTTATGTATAGTGGTAACAAACTTACAAATCATCCTGTACTCTCAAGTTGTTTTTGTGGGTTCGCGTGTTTTCGAAGAAGGTATGGGTTAAAGCTACTTTGCGAGATCACGAACTTGCATATTTGCGGTCCACCGCGGAAATACTTTGTTAACCTTTCCTTAGAACCGCCTATGGTCACACTTCGTACCATGCCAGGTAGCAATCTGTTTCATTCTCCAATCTATAACTGAAGAATACCTGCCTATGTTTTTCCTCATCCTAGGTTTCTGTAATTTCGTGGAATGCCCACCCGTAGTGATGACGGATACTTGAAACTAAATTCAATCCATATCGCTAATACATACTTGCAGCTTAACCATTTCCACTTAGTATCCTTCCGAGACACATTTATCTAAATAATTTCTACACAATCCATTGGCCAACATTTACATACTATTTTCTTTTAAAACATCTGTAACCTTATCGTGAAACTCCATGCAATTATTACTTGAGTTCTCATGAGAGCTCTTCCTTAACTATCACAAAACCTTTGCAATACGATCTGTAAATTTTACTTATGCGTGAAGACGGCGTAAATCTCGTTCGGTAGATGAAGCTTTCCCATGTTTACCCGTTGATCTTGTGAAGTCGACTGACTCTCCGTCGCAGAACTTTGCCTTCAAACTTAAAAAAATGAGAGCTTTAGGAGTGATAATGTACGCAGATTATCATGGCAGGATCTACATGGGAAAAAAATTAACTGCTCATGTCTGACGTTTCTGTAACTCATAGTATAGCTCCATTAAATTAAGAAAAACGACCTGCCTCTGCTGAGAACGACGTATGGACTTCCTGTGTATTCCAGTAATGGCTCATGCGGTATGCCCTCGAATTATTTGCTGTGGTCGTCGGACTTAGCCTAAAATGACTCACTTCTTCTTTCTTGTTTCGTTTGGTTACGTTTGTTTGTTTATTTATTTTTTATTTTTTACATGAGAACAACCTTTGCTGCTTTCCAGTCGTTTGGTAAGGCCATTCTATGAGGATGTTCAATTGCCATTGACGTCTCTTTGATGACTTTGATGATGAAATTCCGTTAGGTTATCCGAATATTTATTTGACCAATTTTTTTTGTCATTATCCTTTAAGTGTACGAGGGAGACTTCAGAAGTACTTGCACAAACACATATTTCCGCATGACGGCGTTCTGTGCTTCTGCTCTAATTGCTGATTTTAACTTTCCACGTAGTCTCCGTTTTCATGCGGCTGTTAGGTCTATTTATTTCATCCTTTACCAGCCCATTCTATCTGTTACCGTATCTCGGGGGCGGCCGGATCTTTCCGCGTCCACGAAACTGCTGCGATCGCTTTGGAGGCGTTCCAATTATTTGACAATACTGCCATGATCCGGGATGCCCTTAACAGCATAACCAGCCTTCAGCATACAATAAATGTCTGCATCCGCATACTTTCCAGAAACCAGAAATCGGATGACAGCATGCTGCTTCTCAGAAGTCCACACTACTTGCCACAGTGGTCATTTCATTTACTGCTGTATTATTGTGCATTCACATAACGAGCGCCTATTCAGAAGGTATGGGCATATTAACCACGACGGTGTGTTTTTAATAGTACACCCACGTACACCTCTTTTGTGGTCAGTGCGAGTACTTCTGGAATCCCAATGGAACATTATCTTAGAGCTTTGTGACGTTTCGATTACTCATTTTCATACACTCTACAGCGATGATGAAGCAACTGGAGGAGTACAAGAAACAGCAACGGGGGAGGTCGCTGAAGATGGAGGGCGTTGGAGTGGCGAACGAGAAGAACGGGACACATAAAGGGAGTTCCCTGTTGCATCAACGATCTACGTCCAGTTCGGACCTGAGCACCAGTGGCCCCGGTGAAGGAATCGAATGTGTGGCGTTGAACATCTGCCCCGATCTCGGGGAAAGAGTAATGCTTTCGGGAGAGAGGTTGATTCTGGAGGAGATATTCCCCGAGATCGGTCAAGCCCTCCTGGATGCACGGCAGAGTGTGGCCTGGAACCAGGACGCTCGACATGTCATCCGCTTCCCCCTCAACGGATATTGCAAGATCAACTCCATTCAGGCCATTAAAAGACTCCTTGGTGCTGGGTTCCGGATCGTAGCCAGTAGTGGTGGTGGCGTCGAGGGACAGCAGTTTTCCGAATACCTCTTCTGTCGGAAATCTACTCCACTATGAGATGCCAACATCTTCACTCCCCAATTCTCCCCCTTTTGACCTTGACCTTGCATTAGCATGCTCTTTCACCTCAATGTTGAGTCTCGTCAGGAAAACCAATCACATCAAAGTCCGTGTGCCAAATGGAGGACCTGAAGCCCTCGCTTTTCGTGCAAACGCGCTTGTGTCGTTAACACCATCGGAGTCCCTTAGGGTTGATAGAAGGAAACAGAGAGCGAAAAGAAAGTTACCTCATTAATTTTTTCCCCTATTAGTTTTTACCTAATATGGAGATAACTGCTGTACTTGATTGTCTTCGTCTTGCCTAATCTGCTTGTTGCTCGAGGAGCTTCTTGAGCCCTCTTTTGTCTTAGTCACTGAGAGACGTGTAGTGTATGAGCGTCTCTCCCCATTGGCCTGATTGCTTCTTTTCTCCTAGTGCAATTTCAAAGTTGACCCAAGTTGTGGCTCTGGTGTAATCAAAGATTTGCCGGCATTATAATTTTTTCCAGCTACAGATAACCAACGCGGCTTTCTTTTCGACTCCTGACATTTCCAATCGAGTGCAAAATGTGAGAAAATATTTAAAACCGTTTATTTTTCATACCTCCATACTACTTTTCCCCCCCTTGACTCAGTTATTACCTAGTTAAGACTTACGAAAGGCTAATGCTAAAAGGTCTATTAGAAGTATTGCTTTCTGGTTTTACGCTTACACGTTGACATCGATATGCGTGTGAAGAGGCCAGCTGCAGACTGATTTTTTCTTTTGTTGCCCAAGGTGCTTTGACATTGTGCCAAATCTGCATTCATGGAGTAGACATCCTAGTTGATCTCATGAGATGAGGAAGTCCATGGATTCAGAATCTGGAAACCACCACAATATGGAGTGCGGAACTTTTTTTTCAAGTGCCAATTTTTTTCGCCTCAGGAGGGTGCTTATATTACAGAGAGACAGAGTAAAAGCCATATTATTGTGTCAAGCACTCGTTTTGTCCATTTCATGTCTTATTTCTTGAACGAGGGCGGTGGAAAGGAACAGGAGAACGTTGGTGTGAAAAAAAGACGTAGCCGAATGTGAGAAATAGCAGGGAATCGTCTGGAGAGCACGATGATATGGCTCAGCAAGCATGACTTGTCTTTTCGTCATCCGAGACATGACGGGTGATAACGAGCACCATGGCCATGGCAGCTTGGCAACTTTCGTTGAATGCTCGAATATCCTCTGCCTTGACTAGTATCAGGAGCAACCTCGTGACTCTCGTCATGCGTGAAACCCTTCTCAATGCTTGGCATGAGGAATATCCTCGAGATTTCCGGAAGTGGCTACCCTACGTGACAAATTGCTCCTGGACGATCGTCTGCAGTAAATTGTAGGCATGATTATTATTTACAAATATACGCTGCGGTTGAAGAAATAGTCAAGTGTGCAATTTAAATAACGTTCTAGTGCTTTTTTGATGAACAAACATATGACAACTTCAACCAGGAGCAAAATTTCCTATAGCGTCCTCTAAAAGTATTCATGACACGAACTATTCATGACATGAAAGAAAAATATTTCATACGATACGGATACCGCCTACCAATGTAGTATTCCAGTTTTCGACCTCAGAAGCACATCATCTGAGACCTGTGGTTGGAGTGGGATCAGAAATATGACGCAGTGAGAAGATGGACCAGTGGATCTGAAAGCATTAAGACATGTTCCCTTGGATAACGCTTGGCAGAGGCAGGATGCCAAGCCCTAATTCCACATCATTGCCCGGGATTAGTGCTATGAACGAACCCATCCGTATCACTCTCTTACAAGAAGGACCTGGATAATATACGTCCTCCCAGCTACGGTTCATTGCCTTGCCAATTTCCACCCTCCATATATTTTCACTATAGAAAGGAAGAAATGAGGAGGAGGAGGAGGAAGTGGGGCGAACGCATGGGATTTTCTTTCCCCATCCGTTACTGTCCCGTGTTCCTGGTATTGCCCAACAATTCCGTCTCGTCTCGTGGCATGACAACAGCAATATATTCAGTAGCATGAATCTTTGGCGTTAAACTCTTCACAATTCTTTATATTCTTCATGACACGAAGTAACAAATTGTCAGCCCCGAAGGGCTTGAAGCCTGTATCTTCTTAATTGCTAACCTGTTCAAGGAGGAATGCTTTCCACTCGTGCTCCCGAAGAATCGTCAAAGGGCAACGAACGTATCAAGGAGCTCTTTCTCGATGAGATGGAAAGTATCCCACAGGTCAGTACGTGTTAATGGATGTAATCGAGAGCAAAATTGAGTAAATCAAAAACAGACACTATGACGAACGAGTTCATTACTCTCCACCTTTCCCACCCTTTCTCTTAAGTAGAGCCTCCAACCAAAATGAGGGGTTTGTCGTCTGGTGACCTCGGCATCAACGCAAGGCGTCAACCTGTCATCATGGAAAGGATTAACGTTGACCGAAGTTGCAATGGCTTCAGGTCGGTCGCGAATGACACCTAGCGGTCAGACATGAAACTAGTGTTTAAATATTTACACGGCAGAGGTCTCTGAAGGTCCACTTTCAGAGCCACTACCCGCTGAGCACTCAGCCCGGACGCAAGCAACTCTGCGCTGGCGAATGTTAACGCGGATCACCTGATTAATTGGTGCTAACAATACGCGGAGGACAGCAGACCTCGCTCATCCGTCTCAGCTGCTTCTTAGCCATTTAGTCTTGACTTGAGCAAGATGCGGTCGCGGGTGGGTCCAGTTCACTCAAGTGTTCACTCCTACCAATACCCGTTTAATCCAAGGCAATTGGTTACCCGTTCTCAATCTCCCTCTTAGTACGACTCACTCAAGCACAAAGTCGATGTCTTTTATGTTCAGCATTCGTGTGGTGAATGATTCTTCGATTTGTCCGCTATGTTCACTCTGCACAGGTTTTGTTTCGCTCATGAAAAATTCAAATTTAGGTATGATATGCAGTTAACATAATGCACTAAAAGTTTAAGCGAGAAGTATGTGGACCGGAGGTTGTTGTCGGCAATAACATTCCCAACTTCATTGAACCACATGAAATTGCGTCTTTTTTTTCTTCTGTTGTATTTTCAAATATGAGTGAGTTGCATTCTCGGAATAGATCCGATCAATGGTGGAGTGTTTTTTCTCATTTCAAAAGCTATATTTAATACTAGACGTTTAAAACCCTGTTCAAAGTTGTGGTAAATCACCTAATTGTCCAGTTATATTGCAAGCTGATTTGCGGGATCGTGGCCCTGACACGTTGCAAAACTTGACGACACGGCAGGACGCTTGCCATCTCTCTCTTTCTCCTTCGGTTCTTCTCATGTCCACAAATTGAATTTCACTTTGGTGAAAACGTTGCCACGGAGAATTACATGCGTACGTTAAGTCCTAAGTCGCTCTCAGCACCCTCATTCACTCCCCTTCTTCACTATATAAACAGAGTGGACGCCGAGTTACATAGGCAGTTAAGCCAACATCGAAAGATATATACCAGATTATACCAACGATTATACCAGAAACCCCCGGGACCCACGAAAATCTCCAGGCCATTGGCAAAAGCTATAACGAATAAATGAGTTGGCTGAAGAAAGCTAAAAATGAGAGAAAGCTGCAGGCTGGGTTACTGATACGATGGACCGGCTACGTTTGGGGTGCACGGCCGAACCAGAGCATTATTGTTAGAAAAACGCCTTTGTGTCTGTTCTCAATTCTCAATACCATAAAACTATCGAAGGAAAGGAAGTATTCCTAAATCCAATGCAGTCCCAGTCGAAGTCCTTCCGAAACGTATCATCCATTACCATCGGTTGTGCAATGGCCTCACTGCCATTTTATTTATTTTTATTTATGTTATATTAAAATAACGTCAGAAAGAAAGAAACCGAATTGAGAAATATGTATGGGGGAAAATGCACGGAACAGAATTCCATGAGTTACTGTCAAGTCCTTAGACTTTTAAACCAGTTATCGAATGTATTTATTATTCTCATTTCCTTCACATATACCTAGCAAGTCAGAGCCACTCGGGGTGCGGATTAACGATGGATTTTCAATACTACAACACTAATTGGGTTCTTATTACCATATGGAACCTGAACTTAATCATTTCTAGCCATGCCGAACGTCCTCTACCAGATACTTGGCAACAAATCATGGAATTCTGTTCTTGGCATTTTTTTTCTTCTAGGATTTCTTTTTTTTTTCTCAATTTAGTTTCTTTTTTCTTAGGTTCTTGTCAAAGATCGTAGCCGTAAGGCGGTAGGACTAGCCACTGTTAATGATGGTGCAGTTCAGATGGATTTCAGCTGGCACTACTTATGGATTTAGAAATACTTCTAATTTTCTGAAATTTTATAGGATTCAGAGTTGAAAGGAGAAATTGGCGTCACTAAAGAAGCCGGTTAAATGCATTAACTCGTTCTTATGTGATCTTTTTATTTTTATTTTTCGAACGTGTGATATAAATTCGCTGAAGCATCGAAAGGATTTTCAGAAAGGTTGACGTGCTGCCACCTAGTGATGAGGCAAGAAATTATTTGATACGAGATGCCATGAAACGATTTCATGGCATCTCCTTCTGTTCGGCTCCTTTTAGCTCAGAGATGCCATAGTGAGCCTAAGTACAGTTAAATGCAGCCGTCGTGGGTTAATAACCTTGCTCGGTGTTTCTGCTCTCTCTTTTAACTTTCTCTAGCCGACTCCTTTGTCTGTTTTGTATTATTTTTATTTCAATAATCTGAAGATAGTTGTTGGGACCTTTGGGGTTGGCATCGTTGCCCTCAGGTATGCCAAGAAGTAAACGGTTGCCCAACAGAATTCATTTGACTATTTATGATCGCCTCGGTCGAGAGCAATGCATTGCGAATCGTCGTCCCAGGAGATATCACATATACAGGGTATGGCAAAAAAAAGACCAACGACTTTTGACCTAAATATTTCCGCCATGCACAGAAGCTATTTTCGTGAAACTTTCATTTTGCATATGAGTATGTTCCGAACTGATTTGCAAAATGTCATCCGAATTTGTTCCATCCGCTGACCAGCAGGATCTCTTGTCCATTCTCAATGTCTAACTTTTTTCAATAATTGCTGATAGTATTGCATTGGCACAACAAAATTGCATGAAATTTTAATTTTCAGTTGAAAACATACTTGTATATGCAAATTATAAGTTTCGCGAAAATAGCTCTGTTGTGAGCGAAGATATTCAGGTTGAAGGTCGTCGATAATTTTTTGTTGTCATACCCTGTATATCTGATGAGAATAAAAACTAGTTTCCTGATAGAAGAACCCGAGGACTGCGAGCTACCGCAAACACTTAGGCATGGCAGAGTTTAACAGTCATCCTTCTGTCCATGTATCAAAATCAAACCAAAATATTTTTACGCAAGAGATCCAGAGGAATCTTAGCCTTATTCTTAGAATCTTGCATCTGTGCAACTTATTCCAAGCATTGGGCTTCCTGGTCGGGAATCCTGTGAAGCTTCGGATGTGGTGATCGAAGCGGGACGGAACAAGACTGGTTTTTACTCGAGCCTTTCAGCCAAAATGAAAATGGGGGGGATGGGGAAGGGGGGGGGGAGATGCCAGCGAGAGGTGGGGTCCAGGCATCACTTCAGCCTTTCACGTCAATATCGATTTGTGCCGAAGGCAAGCAGTTGTGCAAGATCGGCCCAGACGGGACAAGCACGAGATTGACTGAAGGCTCATGACCTCGGTCATCTCCCCTTCACCCTCACTTTTTTAGTACTTCTATTCGCTCATACCCCCCCCCCCCCCCCTTCCTGAACCTCTCGATATTTCCCTTCGCTCATCTGCCTTCCACCCCATCAGTACTTCCCCTCTCTCAGCACCTTTTAAGGAAGGGTTTAAAAGAAGGAACTATTTCCAGCCATCTCCTCCAAGAAAAAATCTCAATTTTGGTTCTGATCAGATATGCATATATAAGCATCCTGGACATATAAAAAAAAAAATTCTAAAGAAATTATTCGTAAGCTACAATTCGTCAACAGCAAATGCTGTCTTTAGGAACAAATTATCTAGGGAACTATTTTTTAAAAATACTTTTCTTGTAGAAATCGATAAATATTTGTTACGGACTTCTATTAAACCATTTGAAAGCGAATGAGACTGTATATCTTACCTAAGGGACGCTAATTTTTCCTGTCGACTTGAACGACCAGCGGAGACGCTGCAGCGAGCATTGCGGCGACGCTTCTGTGTTTCGTGGTCCGAACGCGAAAGAAAAGCGCGACAGCCACCGAAGAGTTCTTGCGTTCCTATTGCGGGATCCATAACGCTGAATATCGGGCGAGGCATCATGCAAGGCATGCTGCAACGCTTGTCTCCCATTTAAAAAAAAGAGGGTTCTTAGTTTGTCAGCACTGATAGACACGGATGGAATTTACCAAATCTTTCAGGCTCCGCTTCTGGATATTTATTTATTTTGTTGTCCGCGCAACAAACAGGCTGAGATTTGTACATGCCATCGGTATTTATGAGGGGAACATTCTGGGGACCTGTGTATATATCATACGTAGTATATAGGAATATGGATACTTCGATCTTGTCGTTTTGGAGAACAAAAGAAACCGTTTGGAAAGTGGAATTGGACAGAGGCAATCGGTAAAAGTTGCAGTGATTCTTATCGCGGAAGCATGCCTGGGACTGGGCCTATATGGCCGGGGATGGCGGATGGATATGGTCCGGTCGAACCCTGGAAGATATGGCATTGCAACAGAGAAAGGCCTGATCAAGGATTCCGCCCAGTCGGCTCTGTAAACGACAAAATAAAATTTAATGCTTCATAAAGTTCTGTCGTTCCTCTAACCGGTACTGCACTGACCAGGGATGTAAGTTCCGCCTCCTGACGTCGCCACAGAGAGATAGATGCTCGATATACCTGCTGTCATCTCTCCGCAGCCGACATTCAAGTTTTTTTTTCCCTTTTCTCTCTCTCTCTCTCTCTCTCTCTTCCTCTCTCTCTCTCTCTCTCTCTTTCGCTCTCTCTCTATGCTGGTCAGCATTTTGTACATTCCTGAGACGACAATCAGATATGCCTGCAGCAGGGCGACTCAAGATCCAGTCTCAGTTTAATACAGGGTGTCCAGCAATTAAGCATACGCACATTGTAAATGCATCGCTCCTGGCGATATTCCAGCGGACCGATAAAAAAAAAACTTGATAGTTTAAAACTCTGGTATTTAAGCTTTGCCTAGAAAATAAATTTAAATACTTATTTTCCCAAGGCTTTCAATGGGACGTCAGAAAAGTACAAAGAAAGCATTCAGGTTTTGGTTCTATTTTTTTTTTTCCGGTTCCGAGTTGGAAAGAGATTGACAGGACTGATTGAGAGACAAGATTGATTTGAAATAGCAATTTTATGGGTAAGAGTTAAACTATCTCATCGATTGATTCTTGAAGAAAGATTCTTTTTTTTTGCGGTCTGGAAGGAGATACTGAAAGTGCGATCGCAATGCGGCGTAAATTACAGCGCCTCTTCGGACGAAGACCGTCGCCAAATTCCAACCATCTGCGAAAATTTTAGAAATTGATTTGCACGAATACGATTACGTGAAGAAAAAATTTGCGCTCTTCCCCACCTTACCGTTTTTCTCTACCGGTGTGCATAAAAATGACCAGGAACAAGGAGTGACTTTACTAGCATATAAATGTTTGTACTGGACACGTACGGTAAACCGGAGAGCAAAAGTAAGTAGAATAATTTTTTTCTCTGGTCACTGTGCCTTCCATATTCGATGGAGTGCAATGGAATTTGGAAAATGGAAAGCCTGAAGCATACTTCATCCATTGGTATCTGAACCGTTGCCTCAAGTCTCCCGCGTGCGACCAGAAAGGGGGGATAAAAGCACTCTAACCGGTTTTTCATGCTTGCAGAGCGCGAGATTTTCACTTTTTTTTTCTCTTTTTTTTAGCGTGGCTGATCTGTGAAAGAGGTCGAGTGGGAAGTTCATTCTTGCGGTAACCTTCCGGGAACCAATTTATTGGTTCACTTTCAAAAATTCGGACCGGAAAAGTGATTGTTAATCGATAAAAGGCACACATGAGGACGCCCAAAGCAGTGAGTCTGTTTTTCGTGCGTTGATCCGCAGGGAACAGGAAGGTTTGTAATTACTTAATGTAATTACTTTGTAATGACTTAGCTTACTTACAGAATAAATTACCACTTAGCTTACTGACCTCTCAAACGGTGAATTTGTTAGTTTTTTTTCAATAATTTTTGTGACTTCACAAACAAAGAAATTATGCTTATAAGCATAATTTCTGTCGTGTCCCACAAGTCGACGGATTAGATCGTGAATTCGGCAGGTTTTCTTATTTTTTAGTCGGACAGTCGCGGCAAATGAGGTCATGACGTGACAGTCAACACGGCCAACCATCATTTTGGCGGAAGATCGCAATGGAAAGTCGCCGCCAGAGCCAGCCGCGCCGAAAGGATTAAGGATTAAGGATTAAGGATTGCGAATCTCTGCGATTCCCCCTGAAGATTATGAAACCCACGAGACTTCGCGGAATTCTCAACGGAATGCGCAGGGAAGCCACGAAATGCCATTTCAAAATGGCGCTCGCGTTCATCCGGATCGGCAGAACCGACCGGGAAAAAAGCTTTCGCGGATCTTCTGATTCCAGAAGGAATAAATATTCTGAGCATTCCACTTTTTTTTCCCCTTTCAGTGTTTCGCTGGTTCACTTATATCGGCAACTTTTAAGGGAAAAAGCGAAATTGGCCAACAACAACAAAAAAAATCGATAAATTCCCAAGATTGCTCCGCCTGACTTGTGAAGCAGGCCGAAAAGTAATGGTTTTCCCCCGCGCATAAACTGAATCTGTATTTCAGGATTCCATTCTTCGATCGCAGCGCCTCTCAGTTCTCTCAGATCGCCTTCGAGATTCCCTTCGAGAGATGGAAAGGACGGAATTAGGCTCCAGAGACAATCGTGGCAAAATCGGATCCTTCGCTCGGTTCTTCCTTTCTCTCTCTCTCTCTCTCTCTTTCTCTCTCTCTCTCTCTCTCTCTTTCTCTCCCCGGCATTCGGAATGGAATTTTCCTGGACCCACGCGGCAGAAAAATTGAGTTAGAGTGCTTTTGCTCTGGAAAAAAAAAACCCTCGAAATTGGGGCGATGATTCGTGCTGTATCCGAAATGCTACGAGGTTTCCGTCCGTGGACCTTTTTTTTTTTGCTTTGGGTCTTCCATGGGAAACACCGTGAAAGGAGAAAAAAGCAGTCTAGTTATTTTCGTCGTTTCTCGCCTCGATCTTTGTCGATGTGACAAAATGAAAAGAAGAAAAAGACATCGACGTGGAAACTTGGGAGCACATTCACCGGTTTCCGGCGCTTCGCGGCAAGGCAAAAAAAAAAAAAACCAATAATACGTCATCGAGGCCAGTATACTGCTGGGGGTCCGTTTAAAGAAGCAAAAGTTTTACGGCTCGTCGGAGGTTTAAGTCACCGGTGGATCGGCGGGACTTTCCCTCTAATGGGCGCCAGTCCCTCTGACTCTCATTAAGAATCTATTTACCGGTACGAGCATCGGAGGAGGAGAAGGGGGCAGAGAAGAGGGGGGAAAAGAAGAAAAAAAGCATTAAGATGGGCTCCTAACAATGGGATGCCGGTGGAGCGTAGCCAAATTTGTAACCACGTGAACACTCCCCACAAGACCCAAAATGACCATGTGCCATGAACATCCGAGGAACAAGCTGCCAGTCTGGCATAAAGTAGTCATAAAGCGGAGTCGGAGGGGGGACGGGGGGGGAGGGGGGGGAGGGGGGGGGGGCCCTGGCAGGACTTCGCCGTCTTCCTCGTCGACGTGCGAAAAATAATCAGAGATGCGGGACGTGGGCAAACAAAAATGCTTGATGAGATGCTCTATTTCATTCGTTGCGGGTACCTAGCGATGTTGATCGTGGTTTTTTTAAGTGTGTTTGTGCGACTGAAAGAAGGACAAGGAATGAGAAAATGTCACCATTCCAATATAGACCTGGGAAATAAGCAGTTTTTTTGCCTTAGCAGTATCACAGCTGGACGGGAAAAAGTGAGCCAGTAGCCATGCCAGTAGTCAGGAGCCATGTTTTCTTTTCTTTTTCCTGCAGACCACGTGAATTTTTTCTTGCAAAAAATAAAAAAGCCATTCTGGTTTTTTTCCCTTGCACGCAAAGCATACGCCTAGTGTGATCGACAAAAGAGTGAGAATTAAAAAAAAAATTATTGCAATATTGGATAGAAAGACTGAGAATAGATTTCTTCATTCTCCATTTAATAAAAATCGCATATCGAGACCGGTATCCACCTGAAAACGAATGTTTGTCCCATTGCGGCGCGGTTGGAAGCGCACGAGAGACTTCACCGCCCCGGGGCATTCCCGCCATCTGAAGCAGCCCCGATTTCTCACGGACGCGAAGTCGCATCAGGCGCTCTCTCCGCGTGCGACTTGTGGAGTCGAGTGGATGCTCTGGAATCGCTCTCGAGTTTATCCGGAAAGAAGTGTGCTGTGAAGGACGCCTATGAAGGATTGTTTATGTTAGCTCACATTAGTTGTTCGAAGCTGTTTAGTTGATATTATTAGAGCAACAGCGAGATTGAACTCCCCGACGGCGTAAGGAAAAAAAAAAAAAAAAAAAAAAATTGGTTGGTCTTGAAACGAATACAGAAACCTCCAGTAGTCTCGGAACTGAATGCTGTCATCGAGTTGGTCTTTCTGGGACTTCTGGCTGTCTTTGTCGAGGTTAGCTTCGTAAAGGATTAGATGTTGAAGAGAAGACTTAAAAATTCCGAGTGGATGAGACAGCCTTTCCACGTGACTATGAGGTACTTTCTTCTTCCTCGAACCGCTTCAATGCGAGTCCATGGATCCAGTCTTAAGTTCCGAAGTACAGAAACGAATTTTTTTTTCGTCCCTCTATCATTCTAAAATTAATTCTTCCGACGGTCGAAAGGCCCACGAGAGAAGGAGAAAAAAAAATTGAGGGCAAAAAAAGTACTGTAAAGGGATCTGGGAGGGGAAGAACCCTGGGAAAAGCAGGGAGGGCTCATCAGGAACTCAATCACAGTATCTGGCCTTTGACCCAGATGTAGACCTTATCGATGGACAGTGATGGAGCGAGCTTGTCGTCGGATGGTCAAGTGGAGATGATTCATTTATATTGGAGCCCTCACGTCACTTCCCGCCGCAGCCTCACACTTAGATTACCTCGTAGATTAGGTGACGTATCCTATACCTACCCCATATGGCCTCCGCCTCCGCCTCCTCCTCCTCCTCCCTTCTTTTTTCAATTTCCCTCTCGGGTTCCCGCCACGTGAACTGCATATTTTTGTCTATTCGATGCTCATTCTTGTCGATTCCCTAACCGTGAAATCCTACAGAGCAAAATAAGTTGTCATTTTACTCTCACTTTTGTTCTTCACCGATCAGGTGGGATCCGGAAATTTGATTATTGGCGGAATCTGTGATAATAATAAAAAAAAAGACGCGGTTTGCACCATGAAAGAAGCCTATTTGAAATTCAGCAGCCTCTGGACAGCCCACATCAGCAGCGCCTACAAGAAAATTTAAAAATGCAGAAATACCGTAGTGTCGTGTGCATTATTTACGCAGTACTTCGTATTGATGTACGAGAGCAGACGAGATTTATAAATGAGGAAACATGGCGCACCTCATTTGGCGCACCTACTCGTTCTTAATCGTGAGAACAATAGCGACAGAGAAATCATGTCAATCAACTGGAATGGTTCTGATGAGTGGCAGTAATGATTTGCTGACGTGCGAATGAGCTTTTGTTTGACGGACAACACTGCACTTGCTACTACCCCATGCTATTCCAATTAGCAGACTGGACTTTCTTATCTATCGACCATTAACTCTGCTTTTGTGGAGCGCTCGCTGATGAATATTGCTTCTTCCTCTTGCTTTATAGCGGAAACGAGGAAACGGATGCCCAGAGGATGAGGAGAATTAAGGAAGAACAATTCTCCGTGGAATCTGATTCTTTCAATTGCTATATCCTTCAGGGAATTCCCGAGTGGTTTTCCTTTATTTCAAGGTGTTTGGTTAAGCCCCTCCGGGCGAAGCGGAAGTTGGCTGGCTGAACCCTCGTGGTAGCCACCTTCTGTCGATTACCAATGGTAATCGACAGAGAGTGATCGTCGATTACCAATGGTAATCGGCAGAGGGCGACCAGATCTGAGAAGGAAAATGTGAATGGACCGTATCAGAAATAAAAAATGATTCTTGCCTAGACAGAAAATGAAGTGGCAGCTCGTGCCCCGCTCTCATAGCATGCTTTCCTGGCATTCTTTCCCACCGTAAAATGCGTAGGTATCTCGGGGAAGAGCCGGCATGCGTCGGGGAAAACAGAGAATATTGACGAGCTTGTCCCCTTCTTATCGGATCGCACGGTGAATGCCCCGAAAACGCAGAATCCTCACAAACATTCCTTCGAGTGCAATATCGATCCCTTAACGCACGCGAGATGACGGTAATGGTGATGAAACTTTAAGTCCTTTATTATAAAAAAAAGTAAGTCGATCGCTTGGAGTCGTGTCGGAAAACACTATTCGGGTGAAGGGTCGGGGTCGTCGTTATCAAAAAAGCCGTAGGATTTTAATTTGCGCTCTGATGTGGCATGTGAGAAGGGGAAGTAGATAGGGGAAACTAGCCCGAAATGATGGACATAATTGGGTTCCTCATTATCTTTGCAGGGTGTAATCAATGCAGTCTTTCCCCCTATGGATGTCCTGAATTCCGAGTCGATTTCGCAACAGGCCACACAGATATGTAACTCAACTGTGACAACTCGGGAAACCAAACACGTGCATGAAAGCAGGACGTTTGTCTTCCCTACAGTATATAGCATGAATGCTTAGCTTTACTGAAAATCGCTTTAGGAAAGAAAGGAGAGACAAGCAACCGACTTTTGCTAGGAGGTTAAGAAGATCCTGGTTTCGAAGGGATTCGAAGGCACGACAAGCCTGGGAACGAAGAGGTAAGTCCCCGAATCGGATCTACGGCCTGCGTAGCACTCGAGGCCCACGGTTGCGCGGTGCAACTTTGCACCCCGACTATACAGGGTTGCCAACTTCTTAGCGACGGATTCGCTGCAGGTCGGCGGGTGACGATGGCGGGTGACGATGGCGGGTGACGATGCAACGAGATGCCGCATGCACGTTCGCCTTCAACGTTTCGTGTCTCGTAGCATATACCGGATGATGAGTCTATTTTTTGTACGCATACTAACACGATGCAAGTAGACTTGACAGGTAACTGTGAACGGAAAATGCGCAATATCGACTGAACAAGTTGATATCGTCCAAGTTCTCGAATGTAATCTTCTGAAAATTGTAACATTAAAAGACCACTGAGTTCACTTTCTGCTGCTTTCTTGCAGGTAGAACATAATTATCTGATTCTTGGGTATTTTTTATTATCATCATAAACAGAAAGTGTCCATAACCGGGCCTGCTTTTTGGCCATTGTGAACAGGGGCATGACGATTGTGAACGGCTGCAGTTTTTCCATGATAGGCTTTCTAGGGGCGTTGGTGCATAAGAGGCCATACAGTTTCCTCAAAATGTCGGGCAGGTGGCCGTCTCAAAATTCTTACAAATCCAGCATATTTCCTGTGAAATTGAAATAGTCTGCAAAAAATTATTGTTAGGGAAGTTACTAATTTACATATACCGCAACAAATTATTTTGTGACTTTATGTCGTTACCATATTGTGCTGGGGGCATTTTTTGTTCGCCGGGAGTTCCTTGGCACCATTGGTCCCTGAAACCGTTCCTCCTTTTCAATAGGAATAATTCATATCGTAATATAGATAGATTTGCAGTCATTTTCCTTTAAGGGAATATACGTCCGATTTCTGAGAGTCACGTGACCTGCTCGAGGCATTCATGCCATGGTCCCTGCGAGCCTGAATGCGCAAATCTAGGTTTTCCATGACAGCATATAGTGTATCAGTTACAGCACCCAGCTATCGTGCGAATGATTTTATCTCCGAGATCTGCAAATGCTCTAATCCTAGCAGAATTGCATTTTTTTCGTTTAAAAAAATATTTTCGTAATGGGAGGCTTGCATCTGAACACGATGTTCCTTACGCAGAGGAAGTGCGAGGTGACTATGGCAAGGGGACCTTTTTCGCTGGGTGAAGCGTTGAGAAACTTTGGCCGTTGAGCATGGCCAAATTTATGGGCAGTGGCTTCATCCTGGTGCCGGAACAAGGTGTATCATTCTATTGTGTTCAGATCGGAGCCACAGACCATTGCAGATCTGAAAGATGAAACCATGCTTGCCATTGCTGGGTCGCAGCCGACGTACATTCCATTCAATAGATAGCTTTGGGCATTCGGATGTGCATTGAAAATTGCGGGCAAAACCTGAAGCATTTCATGTTATTTTTAGGAACTTGAGAGGGCTTCCCATCAAATACGAGTAATTGCAATCTTCGACTCATATTAAAATTTTGAGTTATTTTAATTCAAAGCCAGGAACCTTTTCGTAGTTCACTTTGTACCTTGAGTAAGAGGCGAATCGTAGGAAACATTTTTTTAAAACCCACATTTGCTCGTTTTTACAGTTCACGATGGTTCGCTTAAAACGGATACGATACGGTCGGATATACGAATAAACTTTTTCTGCTCAGGCATTCCGAATTTTCATGAAATCGAACAGTACATTGATTTTGATTATGTTGAGGGAAGCAGAGTACGTCCTCAAGTCAAAGAGTATCAGTTGCGGGGCAACATTTTATTTACACCTTTTACAACATGTGTTTCTTTCAAAAATAATGCTCAACTATTATGCAAGTTTTCTTTTTTTTTGCATGAAAACTGTCGCGTGTTCGTAGTTCGGAATTACCCTGGTGATCCTTAATCCATCTTGTCCTGGTGCTTTTAGTCTCATAAAAATATAAAGAAGAAAATTCCTATAATCCTTCCTCAATGTTCTCCACTGGGTCAACAATGAATCCAGTCAAAACGCATTTTAAGAAGTTTCGAATGCCATGCTCCAGTCCTATCGTAAAGCGAGCATATATGCTCGTTTTAAGATAGGCATCATAGACCAACGCTTTTGCTCGACCTCAGAAGAAATAAATTAGAGTGAAATGAAATGTTTTCCAGCTCGGCCTCCTCGGGAGGGGGCAGGGGGGGCAGGGGGGGAGGGGGAGATGGTATCCCATCGGAAACAAGGAGGCATTCGCGAACATCCAGTCAATCACTTGTCTGGTCGACCTCCCTCTGCTAGCGCAATCTTCCATTCTCACTTGAAGATTTACTTGGCTTAGTAATAGAACACTTTCAAGCAAAGCTCTCGTGGTGTGGTGTTATTCTACTAGTAGGTCTAATTTCATCGTGCGTATTCCCATTATATTTGATATTTTTAGACTACCAACCTCTACCAAAAAAAAAAACTACGGTATCAGTACATATGTTTTTTTGGACTTTGGGGTAAGTAAGGAATACTTTCCAACGAAACACTTATTTGCCTGGTACAGTACTAGACCAACCACTAGGCTGAATTCTATCACTGAACTCTTGATAGTTTCTCAATTTTTTTAAACGTGTATCCGCACATCCATCCATCCATCCATCCATCCATCCATCCGCCGAAACGGCTTAAACCTATGTTCCTGATTTGGCGTAGATGCAGCACGGAGAGACAATCACTTCTAAGGAGATCCACAACCCCCAACGGGGGTTCAATTCATCTCCCAGGAAACTTGTCAGGAGATACCCGTGTGCGAAAAAGATATAATAGCAGGATGAACCTCGACGACAGCTATGCAATGACTTGCTCAAGAACTGGTTGAACTCCTATTAACCTAGGGTCGAACCCGAACAAAAGAAACAAGAGTCCGCATGCATAAGCACATACGAGTACATTGTTGACCATTAAAATACGGATAGGTTCTAGTGATGGGATGACTCGAAGTAATCATACATCGACTTCCAGTGCATGAACTCCTTTTGAGCTCAAGACATGTCTTCCCCATGAAAGTGTCCTGCAGTAATGGGTATTTTGTGGGAATGATAGTACGGGCGAGCGTCCTGATTGGTCACTTCCGAGTCCACGATCCTGCTTGAAATATCATATGCACCTCCTCTCATTGCATCATTCTTCTTGCGTCTCTCGCTCTCTTCGCGGTCAAGATGCTTCGGGAAATTCTCCCTGCTCTCTTTGAGTTTTTTCGGCGAATCATCAGCCTCATCAATCATCAGATCCAAAAGTTCCTGTGTCTCTAACTTGCTTCCCTTCCGGTAGTACCACTGCATCGTGTTGATTCACGGAAGGCCAAATTTGTTTATTGCATATTTTCAGATTGCTCCAAGGCCAAGAGATGAAATTAATTGCGTTCATAAAATCTCCAAATGAAACCCTAGGAATCTTGGGCTTCGTTTCTCGTTGGGTTCGTAGCATCCTCAATAACAGAATAGTGTTTTTGTCTTGGAGCTTTCCTCAAGTATCAATCCT
Organism: Darwinula stevensoni; assembly: GCA_905338385.1. NCBI lineage: Eukaryota > Metazoa > Arthropoda > Ostracoda > Podocopida > Darwinulidae > Darwinula > Darwinula stevensoni. The sequence goes on from CAJPEV010000887.1 coordinate 79,645, forward strand.
TGCCACTCTACTCTTCAACATATTAGCGAAATCACGTCTCATCTTTCATTCGTTGCGCTCCATGACTTAGGGCTCCATAAGCCTTGTCTATCTCTCAGGGACTCTGAAATTCTGAACCATGACTTATGTAACAGATATGAATTATGCCTTTGTAAGCATAAGAGTACATCTTTTGTTTCTGCCTCTCTTTTCACTTTACTATGCTTTTATCGTGGGAAATAACCTGTTTTCATTGAAATATGCAAGTATCTTGGTTTTTCCTGATTCACATTCTCAAATGGAAAGCATATAATAATCCATCACTGTCATCACTTCTAAATGCCATAATGCTCTTTTTCTTTTCTGCTTCCGCAATCTCCAACCTACCGCTGTCCTTACATCGATGATATTACCTATTCCATATTATCTATTATCTTTTTTTCCAGCATAGTTTCACCCCTTAGCACTTTCCCTGTCGGAACGATCTTGATGTATCGAATTTGCAGCGGCGGGTCAGCCAAGAGAGACTGACAAGGCGGAAAAAGTGTTAAATCTAGCATCTAAATAAATCAAATATGGATCTGGCATCTCCAGCCTTGTCTCGATTCTAAGATTCTCCGCAAAAATTATTTAAAACTTCACTTGTGTGTACCACAGAGAAAGACTCGCTGCCTGTCATCTGCATCCCCGAACATAAATTTAACATAAATGTAACCTTCTCACCTTATTGTTTCTCAGGAATGTCTTCCTTGTATTCTAACTTGGGCTGAAATTAAGCACTGGTTCTTGTCGAAATTCCCTTTTCAAAGTCTTCTTGTATCAATTTTCAACATGCTCAGGGAGATGTTAGCCAGAATCATGCTTCAAATGCTCACTTCCAGAACCAAGACCTTTCCTAATAGATTTTCTTTACGTTCCTTCCCTCTTGAATGCTTTACCAATTTCCCTCCTTAATGAACCTCATTAAGCTCTCTTCAATAAATTTATTTTCATTAATTTTAATCCTGTGAATGAACAGCTGAAATGCTTCTGAAAACTTAAACTTACATGTTTTCTTGGACTTGACCACGTTTTCCTCAGTTTTTCAGTTTCGTTTCATTTTGCTTGTTTTATTTAATTTTAAATGTCACCTGTTTGTGTAAGGTTGGTGTTGTTACCTGTTGTGCGTTCCTCGCATTCCGTTACCTTTGGAACACGTTTCTTCGTGTCTTCTTTCGCTCTGCTTGGTTCCGTTCTTGCAGCTTGTTGCAAGGGTGTCCCGTCTGTGGCTTCTTACCATTCCATATAAAATCCAAATTTTTATATATTTCCTTCCCCTTCTTTCTTGATTTCTAGAGTTTCTAGTTTAATTTTTCTATTCGTACAACGTGTGAAAATTATTGGCATCGTTACGATCACCATTCCCCCTTCGGGAAGTCCCTGAGCCACCTCAATACTACTTGCATTTTCCTTACGAAATAGACGATAGAATCTTTTCTCTGCTAATCGAGCAAAACCATACAGTTCGAGGTCGTCTACCGTTCATTCCTACTGAGAAAGAACAGCGCGAAATGGTCTCTTCCTGCTCTCTCTCTCTCTCTCTCTCTCTGTTCTGGGGGAAGGAAGAGATTGCGTCCCATCAGATTCCGAGGCGACTGATGTCCAGGAGGCGCGAGCGAAGCAGGCGGGCATCAGCCTCATCAGCCTCATCAGCCTCTCATGCCTCTTCAACATGCTTTCCATTCTTGCTTTATCATTTCTTGTCGCTTTCCAATTGAATATTTTCGAACGAAACTATTTGCCCATGTTTCGGGTTAGAGCTGTGTCTGGGCCAACTTTTCAGCGCACAACTGTTAGTAGTGTTCGAGATTTTTTGCAACAGCGAGTTCTATCACGAAAACGACATTACCCGTGATGTCACTTAACCGATGAACCCCTTCCAGAAGAAACATCCTTGTATGTCCGGTTAGAGTGGAGGCAGGGATTTTCGCAGTACGTGTAAGTTCTCGATATTTTAGCTCATTTTTATTGTGACTATACCAGATCCTCGCTTGTTTTGATTTTTTCTTCCGTTTGATGGATGGACACGTACCATCTAACGGGAGAAAACATCTGAACTAATGCGGGTCTGGTATATTGGGCCATGTATTGCGTAGATATAAGCCTCTGCCCTATAGCATTAGATCCACCAGTAGGGTAAGATGGCCTAAGAATCAAAGATGCAATAAATAAGAAATGCAATTTTAAAAGGCGTACTGGGACTCAGGCTTTCATGCTACTCAAGGTCTACAATGCCAAACCTAGGTCAAATTTTATCACTCAACTCTTCAGGGTTTTTTTCAGAGTTAAAAAGGATATTTTCTCAGAACATGTATGCATCCATCCATGCATCCACGCGTTCATCCGTGCATCCAATTTTCCCGATCCGAATTGACACAGCTCGAAAAGAAATGTGGAACGAGGAACGGATCGTTGCACATAAGGGGACGTGTTGCAACGCTCGCCAGATCTTTCTTCTTCGCTGTCAGTGACCACTGAGACAACGCGCAAAGCAAGACACGAACAATCAATTCGCGATTGATTGTTCGAGTCGGGGGGGATGAAAGATCTTCATTCGATATCTTTGGAGGCTGCGTCATAACGGTTCAAGAAGCTTGAAAATGAAGACTTTTTTTTTTCTCTTCCAGAGAATGGAAATCTCATAGTAATAATGAGAAGTTCTAACAGATCTATGCAAACACAGTTCTCGTAACCCAAGAAATCTCCAAACGAGTGGAAAGATCTCATTAATGTCGCGAATTCGTACCAGCAGCCTTTCGATCACCTTTTGCAGAAGAAGAAATATGGATGGAACCTCCTGAAATGTGCCAGACTGTGGAAAGATGCACAATCTGTTGAGTGCCGCTATCTACAAACGAAAAGGAGGACATCATCCAATATGTACAGCCTCCTTTACTTGAGGAAAAACACGTGGGACTCAATTTAATCGACTTCCTGAAATTCTGTACCCGTGCATCTGCCTCACCTCAGTTTTAAGAAAAAGGGAAACTCACCTCAATACGTATAACAATCTAGAGCCCCATAAGAGCAAAAAGTTGCATATTTTCTTGATTCATTTATAGTGCAAGTTCATGATCTAGAGAGCAAAAAATTGCAGCCTTATTTGCCAAGAAGAGGGAGCTTCCATCCCATTTCCAGTGTATGTAGTAGGGAAAGGCTAACTAACCGTAAAAGGAATTGAACTTAATTTTGACCGCGATATTATTATGATGACGACCATTTAGACAATTTAGATAATTTAGGAAGCATGTCATTCTGAAAGTCAAAATCTGAATTTGCTTCTCATTTTTGAATTCCTTAGCAGTTGCTACAAATACATGGATCGTCGATTGCTAGTGCAATTATATCACAGTTCTTGGTACTCCACCCGCTGACGCTCTGAGTGAAAATAGTGGTTCGTTGGTTTTCGTTGTCACGATACCCTTTACAGCTCCCCATGAATGTTCAACCGATCAGGAAATCTCTGAGATACTCTCTCAGCCACCTCTGTCACATACGGATGGCGATGTAAACTTGCTAAATCAAGGCTCGTTTCCTCTCTACCGTGGCATTCTTCCTGGAAAAGGCAACTCGGCAACGAGACAGGAAAAATCGCCTATGTCTGAACAAGAGCTCCCATAATTGAAAACGTCGTTTTCAGCTTGCGTCCTCTTATTCTCATTTTAGGGGGATACTACATATAATCAAAGAAGGAGAGCTGCAGGGGGCATTTCTCTCTCCAGATATTCAAAGTTTCAAGATAAAAGAATAAAACTCACAATTGAACCGTGATTCCTAACCCAATTTGTTCTTTCGACTTTCAGCGTTGACATGCTAGAGTTCTTTTATTTAGGTTACAAGAGTTTACCAGTGGAAACTTTCTTTCCCAAGCCGATCATTTGTTTCAAATGTTGCCTATCTGAGCACATTTCTAAATACGGCTTTCAGAGTAAAATCTCGTTGTCATTAGTGTGTCGGGGATCAAAAGTTCCAGGATTTGTATGATGAATGGCGATGTATTTGCTAAGCACCAGAGTCTACATTAGGTCAATAATGGAGACTTGCTCTGCCATGCAGATGCAGAAGCCGAGAAGACCCAGAAATGAGACCAACCATGAACGGATCTGCACAAGATACTAAGTAAACGCTTGCCGCTTTGAGAACAAAAGAAAGCCATGCAACCACTGTAATATGATTACCAGTGCTATGTAGCAGTCATTCTCTGCTGATATCAAACCAGCATTTTTTCAGCAGAAGCCTCACTCTTAAGCGGAAATACGCAAAGAGTTCCATGGAGATTTCAAGGGTCAGCGGATTCATTTTTTGTACCAACAAAGTAAAAAATTGGAGCAGATTGGTCAGCTGGAGCGATGGAATGGCATTTAGATTTAAGGCTCTCCAGACTGTGTACACTATCTTCTTCCCAGTTTAATTTGCTGGCACTCTTGGAAGCACTACTTTCATTATCTCAGAGCGCATTTCATGTCGCTCGTCTTGATAAAACATGGATTTCAGACGAAACGACTCTGAAAATCTCAAAGTACGAAGTAGTGCAGCTACATCACGAAACGCCACTGAAATCCAGAAAGGATTTCTCTGCGCCTGCGACGAAAACAGGTTTTGAACGAAGTACCTTTCCACGTGAACGGTCTGTCTGCATGCGATATCACACAGTCTAGCTAGATGTTCGTTTCCGAGACCTGCCCTGTGCGAAGTTTGCTTCGTTGCTGGGAGAATTGCGACAAAACTTTCGAGATCATGAGGACGCATGAAAAGCTGTTAGTAACTTACACCGACGGATTCCACGATCCGCAGACAACAACTCATGGCGTCACCATGCCCCAAATCAAATTCTGCTTGCTTCCAGGTCGGCAGATGGTGCTCCAGTTTTCCAATTCAAATCGGAAGTTTTCAGAGCATCTTCACTTAATAGGTGACAGCTACCAGCATGCAGAGCAGAAGCCCTTTCGGATTCGATGAGGTCAATTCAAAGATTCCAAAGAAAATCAGTGAGAATGCTTTCCTGGCGAAAGTAGATATAAGAGACTTCACACCATGATGTGGGACATTGAAATCATCAATATGTCTCGCCCTTCTTGCATTATAACGGTATTGTTGCCCTCGGAAATTACTCGAGCAGAAGCATTGACTTTTCTCTCACTCTATCCAGGGAACTATTAATAGATTCCTTATGGTGCTATCAAACCAGTGTTCTCTAGTCATTTTATTTGTCTCTGCGCTGAAGACATCTAAATTGACGGTAATAATGTTTCAGTGAGATAACTTTCTCTTTTAGCTTACTCCATCAGGCACCGTCCAATCGCGAGACGGTAACCGGTGGGTCCGTGCGGTGAACAGGCTCCAGTCTCCAGATTCATCGGTCAGGCAGCCCATTTTTGACCAAGACGATTCGACTGCCACAGCGATGAGGGTCGTCAAGAGTGTAATCCAAGGAAGTTTGAAGACGACCCGATCTGCAATGAGCGGAGGTTGGAGACTTGAGCAGAGCTTCGAGACGAAAGAAAGAAAAAAAAGGGGGAAAGCCGATACGAAAATACCCAGGGGAATACTCGGCATCGACACAGAGATCCTCCTCAGCCTCATGGATGGTTCCGGTGAGGAGCCACTCACTATTCATGCCATGACGATGTAAGAGGGTGCAGCGAGTTGACGAAGGCAAGGGCGGGTGAAGGCTAATAGCTGAGGGCTATACGAGATGGCATGGTACCGGAGTATCACCGGGATGGAGAGATTTCCTCGAGGATATGGATCGAGTATCTCGAGTGCCTTGCCCTGAGTCAAGATCTGAAAGAACTCACCGGAGTGGGTGTGGGTCTCAATGACAGGGGAGTAGCCCTGGAAAATGTCTGAAATCGGATGGATCGACGACAGCCGGCCACGATATTGCGACTGGATTGCTGGATGCGAGGTTTGGAGGTAGTCGAACCTCGTCCCTCGTCCCTTCGTCCCTTCGTCCCTTCGTCTCTTCGTCCCTTCGTCTCTTCGTCCCTTCGTCCCTTCGTCCCCCTCCCCAGATTGCAATGTCTCGCTGCTTTGTGAGGAAAGGAATGCAGGGAGAATTAATACAGTTTAGCATGGTTCCATCCGCAAATTTGTCTTTTGAAGTGGTCGTTTTTTAAGTTGGAATGACCTACGACTCAGGACGAGTCTCAAGGTCTTTCTTTCAAATAGCTAATATCGAAAATGATTTAGCTGCAGTTTGAAATATTGCAGTGAGGGTTTAACTCTTCGTGCCTAGTTTATCATTCTGATTGAGTCGTAATTTACTGGATTTTATGGAAATTTCGTATCTAAAATACGAAAGAACTAAAAATCAAAATTGTTTCACCGCGAAGTAGCAAAATAAATAAACGACAAAAAAAAATTATTCAGCTATTTCTAGCCTTCCCAATCTCGATGAGAGGCTTTCAAATCCCTGGATCCTCTGCTTATACTAGGACAGATATGACTGATCTGTCAGAATGTCCGTCTATGACCGATTTCAGTACGACAGAATTAAATCGATTCGACGTGACTAGTTTTTATATGAGCGGTACAACTTTATTTGGCAACATGTTAAATTACAGAAAGAAAAGTAGAAGATCTCGAACGTGCAACATTGACCAAACAGGAAATAAAAATTCAGAAAGCTCACCAAAAACTTTTTGGGGTGAGGAAGATGACATCTAATCCTAATTCTGCTCGATTTCCGCAGGTTTTAGACTTTATTGGTGGAACTTGCAAGACTCAGCCTCTCTGGAAATTCCTACCAGTAGGACATTTAAACTAATGATATACAGCGAACCCGAACCGAACGCGAACCTGCCGTAAGTTTCGATCAAAGATCCGAACTCGATGCAAACCTAAAAGCAGCCGACTCCAAAAAGAAACTCCAGGTAATCGTGACGAGAAGGCGAACCTTGGACGAGACGAACCGGGATCGAACGCGAACCGTTTCGGTTTCGGGTTCGCCCGAACTGAATCTCCGTCGTTGGAGTGATCGCTGGGGACACGTCATGCTCTGTCCAGCATTCGAGTCCTTGAGTTTTGCACACGTCATTGTGGAAGGAGAAACTGTCCATGAAACTTTGAGATCCATTGTCCCCACTTCCTTTGGCTCACTGTCCTCACATTCCGACAGTTACCTGGTTTCTGCGCGTATCACGACGGACGTTTTACCATTTTGGAGAGGGAATATTGCTTTCCGTGAATGGACACAGAAATGTATGGCTGTCCCAGCTGCATCATTTTCGGAGCGAATTTTCCCATATCTGGATAATTGCAAATCCAGAATATGGATTCAGTTGGGAAATTGTTGTTCTCGAGATATAAATTTTTGCTATGAATCTATTTCGTTTGATGGTGTGGTTAGCTTCAAACTCGTTAATTTTGCTGCAATTTCAGGTTATGCGACCTGAAGCGAAAACAGCCGAACCCGAACTCAATCTTGACGACCTGGATCCTGGACAACAGTCCAGGATCCAGGTCAAACCAGGCCAGGAACAGTCCAATCCTCAACAGTCTCGAAGCGGAACCGGATCCGAATTTTTTGGAGCATTTTCGACCTGAACCTTCTGGGAACTCGAGAGAAATCAATCGGAACCCGAACTTGAAGTTTCTTGAATCTCAGAAACCAACCGAATGAGAACCCGATGAAAGTGAACCCGATCCGAGCCCCAAACCCACCCGATGTGGCTTCGTCCCATATCTAATTAAGATATGTTTCGAGACCCGTCTTACGACTCTCGCGCTATTCGCGCTTTGAAAACGCAAAGGAAGTTCCTCTCGCGTCCCTTGGACGGGAGATGGAGGGACAAAAGGAAGCAGACGGACCGAGAGACAACTCTTCCCTTCCACTCCAAGCGGATGATCTGTGAGGCAGCAGAAGTGTCAGCAAACGGGAAGCAGTCAGAGGATTTCGAGTTTCAATCGCCCGTCTCTTTCCATTCGTGAGTCATTCACATTCCAGGATTTTGCTTTCAGCAACACATACGTACGTCTTACTGCCGACGGTATACCTAGAATACCTATAAACGGAAGCGGACTACCTTAAATATCGACGTCTGCCGCCTTGAATCATGGAAATGTGATATCCTCTCGTGGTGTCGCCGTGTCGTGAGGTGAGAATCATCTTCTAGTGCCAGTTATGGGATTTTTAACCACGGCATTCTTGATTTTCCCCACAAGCAGCGCTAGTAATTTGGTTGATGTTGCAAGTCGCCCATTACTCTCAGGCTCCACGAGATTCCGCAAACTTGGAATATAATTTGGCTTTAATTCAGCAGACTCCAGCACAGTTGATAACGACTCGAGATGCCCTTTTTGGACATGCGACAATATATTTTTTATCTCTCCCGACAATGTGTCGCCATGTTACGACGATTGCATTCCTCTGAGTGAAGGTTGTACCCTGGACAGTGGCAGCACTTCTATCCTTTTATAATGGCATACATGTGTTTATCATGAATTCTTTTGGCATTTTCTATATTTTTCATAGCACATTGTTGGAAATGGAAAGAAAG
>CAJPEV010000888.1:0-53762 GCA_905338385.1 Darwinula stevensoni
GTTGAATATGAATAGGGGCACTGTTGATTGTGGTCTCATTTGGCAGCAGGGTTCCCTTTAATATTTTGGCATATCATGGCCATGTTAATTGATGTGATGTCAGGATGACCCTTAATTTTGTAGCAATGAATGAAAAGTTGCCTTGGTACAACTGATGAACAAGTAGGTTTGCAAGCTAAATATCCATCTCTACTATGATGTGAGAGCTGCATTGGTAAACAAAGCTAAGCAATTCACATCAAGTACACCTCACATGTTTCTAGTTGGACAGTCCATTTTCCATCTGTCTTGTCTGGTATGCCTGAAAGCAGTCCCCTTTATGAGGCAGAACTTGGCATGACTGGCACATGTATATTGTCTTGCCACCCTTCTTCTTTGGCATACCACACAAAAAAGGACTACTAGTGAAAGTGTGGACTTCACGGAACATTTGATAATTCTGGTGTGGTTTTTATTTCTTTAGACCTATTAGTGTATTGTGTTTTTTTTGTGAAACTTTGATTTTTTAATATAAAAAATCGGTTTTACCGACCCGACACCCCTTACAAAACGAAATACATATGGTCCCGACTTACACAATTATCCGTGCTTTGACAGATATGAGACTAAATTAGAGTCCACAAGTGAAGACGGTGACGTCCAGTAACTCCAAATTGTGCTGCAGAGGCTTGGCTGGCTACCTCTGGTGCTAGTATCCCCATTAAAGCTGGATTTATGATTTTTGTTTTTGACATTATCATGAGATGGAAGGAATAAGCCTGACATGGAACATGAGTTCTTTGCTTGTTGCCTCCTCATTGTCACATAAGGACCACCCCCATGGTTAGGATATCATTCTACTGGGTGTTCATTTTACCAGTTAACCCAAAGAAATGCAAAAAAAAATTATTATTCAGGTATAAATGAAACTTGGTGATATGAGAACCGAGACATTGTAAAGTGCAAAATGACAGTCACAGTCACAACACCTCATGACATGTGTTGGAAGTGGCCACCACCATGTTCAATATACAAGTGTGCAGCATGAAGCATGTTATTGGACATGGACTGTAGCACTGTAGCACTGCTGGCTAAATATTATGTATTGAACACGGCAGTGGCCACTTTCAACATATGTTGTGACTATGATTATCATTTTGCACTTTACAATGTCTTGGTTTTCACATCTCCAAGTTTCATGTATATCTGAATTATAATTCTTTTTTTATTTGCATTTCTTTGGATTAACTAGTAAAATGAACACCATGTACTTGACAAGACCTTTGTAATGTTACTTATATCATTGGGGTTTTGTATCTGAAGTATCTGTTAAGTGATAATAACTGTCTTGAATCATTTGGAGTTTATAACTTGGAAATAGATTGAGATGGACTATGAGATGTGATGTATTTATATTTTGACTTAGCAGGTGAAGATCTGTCCAATGATACCAATGTCAGAAGAGCTTGTGCACTTCTATGGTAAATTTTAGGCCCAAACTAATGTATGAGATCAATAGTGGAAATGCCAGCCTATTGAAACTGCCTGTATGTTCCCAGATCCTACAATGTCAGTCAACAATTTGTCCCATTCTGCAATTATCTAATGATTAACAGATTCTTCATATCAGATTCTTTCTTGCATCAAATAGTCACAACTTTATGGAATTTGCTCCTTGGCAGTGGATCATGAATGATAAAAACTTCTCAACCATATTATGGGAATTATTTAAGTATTTTCCCCAAGTCTCTTTTCAAGAACTTGCTCTGAAAAAAGATTCAAGGTGTCTCCTGACAAAGCTTCACAAGTAGACACAGCTAGTAACACATGTACATGAAACACAAGATACTCACCAATTATGACACCAGAGTTTCTCTCCTAATTCAAAAACTTTTCCCTGCTAAAAATTTGTATTTTATTTTTTTGGTTCAAATTGTATTTTGCACTTTTTTCTGTGGAACTCAAATGAGAGGGAAGCCAGATGGAAAAAATTACACCACATTGTTTTTGCAGGTATATGAATGCCTTCATTGAAGATGCGAAGCTGGTGACTCCCGAGGGTGCAAAGAAAGACTTCAAGCAATTCTTTGTGAAGGGCGAGCAAATTCGATTTGTTCAAATCCCTCCTGATGTGAGTTTTTTCAAATTTGACTTTTTTTGCAAGGACCCCCTTTACAGTGGTTTTTCACTTGAGTCAGACCCCTTTTTTTCTCTTGACTTGAACACCCATGCATGGGCATTCAACTTATGGTTTAAAGTGAAAAATGTCAGAAATCAAATAAGCAATGCGTTATGACAATCTGAGTGGAATATGAGAGGCTCAGAGCTCTTATTAGCAGAAAGTTTTTGCATGACTGAGACTGAGTTTGTGTTAGCATTCTTATGAACTTGTAAGAGGACAAGGAGTGATGATCAAGAGATCACCTTTTCAGTGTGCATTAGATGGCTTAATGTCTTCTGCTTGCAGCATTAACATGCTCAAAGCTGTCAGCAATTGAATGCAAATATGGGAAGTAGTTAAAGTGGATTGCTTATAGAAGGAAAATATTTTGCTTATATCTTTAGTCAACTATTTCTTCCGATATCATAGGTGGATGCTGTGAAGAGTGTAGAAGTTCAACTGGCTGAACTGGGGAAGCAACCTCAACAGAAGGCCATGCCATTGACCCGTCGTGCAGCCACCTTACTTCAAGAGACAAGGGACATGAGGGCTCACATCCGTCATCAGAAACAACAGCAGCACAATTAAAGAACAATAAGTCTGTAAAGATGATGCGACGTTTCCACATGTATACATGTCGGGTGGTGCTCCTCACCTCCCTGATATGGTTCATGGTTGATGTCCTCCTCCTCATGTACTTCTCAGACTGCCTTAACTCCTCCTTTCATTGCCCTCAAGAACTAAAAGTAGAAAAACTGGAGAAACGCCAGACTGAGAATGATGTGGATTTGAATTTTGCACATGAAGTGGCCAAGAACTTGATCAAAACCAAAGGCATCTCGTTGTCATATCCATTGTCAGCATTACAGGCATGGGAGCAGGCCCCATCTGTGCGACCTCAAATTGGGTCACCAGGTGAAGAGGGGAAACCTGTCCATATACCTCCTGGGCAGGAGACAGAAGTGGAAGAAAAATTCAAGCTCAACCAGTTCAACATCCTGGCAAGTGACATGATCTCAGTGAATCGATCCCTCCCAGATGTACGTCTTGCATCTTGCCACAAAAAGGAATATTCTCCCCTTCTTCCCACCACAAGTATTGTTATTGTTTTCCACAATGAAGCATGGAGCACATTGTTGCGTACCATCTGGAGCGTGATCAATCGTTCACCAAAGGCCTTGCTTAAGGAGATCATACTTGTTGATGATGCCAGTGAGCGGGATGATCTTGGTGCTCAATTGGAGGAGTATGTCAGGACTCTTCCAGTCCAGGTGATTATTCTGAGAACTGGTGCAAGATCTGGACTCATCAGAGCAAGGCTTCTTGGTGCCAAGCATGTAACAGGACAAGTGATCACCTTCCTGGATGCTCATTGTGAGTGCACTGAAGGGTGGCTCGAGCCATTGTTGGATGAGATTGTGCGTGATCGCAAGACTGTTGTGTGCCCCATCATTGATGTAATCTCTGACAATACCTTTGAGTATGTCACTGCCTCTGACATGACATGGGGTGGTTTCAACTGGAAACTGAACTTTCGCTGGTACAGAGTTCCACAGAGGGAGATGGATCGGCGGGGTGGTGACCGCAGTGCCCCACTCCTCACTCCCACCATGGCTGGTGGGCTATTTGCAATGGACAAAGACTACTTTTATGAGTTGGGCACCTATGATGAGGGAATGGAGGTGTGGGGAGGAGAAAATCTGGAGATGTCATTCCGAGTGTGGATGTGTGGTGGGCGGCTAGAGATCATTACATGTTCCCATGTGGGGCATGTGTTTCGAGACAAGAGTCCATATACATTCCCTGGTGGAGTTTCCCAGACGATATTCAAGAATTCAGCTCGTGTGGCTGAGGTGTGGATGGATGAGTGGAAGGAATTCTATTACGAGATGAATCCTGGGTCCCGCAAGGTGGACATTGGGGATGTCTCTGATCGGTTGAACCTCAGGAAGCAACTTGGCTGCAAGTCATTCAGGTTAGTCTGTTGTTATCCTTTTATTTCCATCTTCCTGAAATTGAGGGAATACCCATCATAAGTAGGGCCAGTATAAATTGATTTTGAGCTAGACAAAGTACAAGGGTGAGTCAATAAATAATGCCACTTAGCTCTCCATGGCCTTTTCATAAGCACACAGGTATACATGCTGTTAGTCATTTTTCAACATACTCTCTGAGGACTGAGATGCATATATCCCATCTTGGTACCAGATTCCTTTTGCTTGCATCATGTAACTCTTTTGGGTTGATACATAGCAACACTTGGACAAGGTTCAGTTGGTTGAGTGTTGCCCTCCACGAGAATCTCCATCTTGAGCTGCTTCTCAAGATCGCGAGATCTTGAGCCCGGTTTTTCTGACATCTCCCACGCGCATCCTGAGACGTCAGAATGACGGGATATCTCAACCGGACATGACATCGAACATTAGGGATAAGTAGGCCTACCCGACGCATGGTGAATTCAGGGGAGTAGTGTACACAAGACGAAATCTGCATTGTGGGGGAGTGTTCACGTAGTGTGCACAGTGTTCACATAACGAAGGATACCCGGACAAGGGGACAATCTCTTAGATGTCCTCGAGCTGCGCAAAGTGCTTGCCACATAGGGCCTCCTTCAGTGGCCCAAACAGGTGATAGTCCAATTGGATGAGGTCCAGACTGTACGGTGGGTGTGGTAGAACCTCCCACTTCAGTTGGTGGTGTCAAGTGGAGTGGGAGTAGAACTGTACTGGTTTCCAAATGCTGGGCTCTTTGGGTATTCTTGGGCAATTTGGGGGCACACACCTGCATTACACCTTCAAAAGTTCAGCTGGTCAAGGACAATTGTGAACACTCTTCTGTGGCTTTTGCCATTTTCATCAGCAATATCATCTAATGTGGTGCATCAATCACTACAGATAGGTTGTTCCACATGAAGTTCTGGGGGGGGTGTGGTCTCCCAGGGTGGTGTTCATCACCCACACTCTGTCTGCCTTCTTCAACCTTTTCTATCCCTCTGTACACATTATTAAGTCCAGGCATGATGCCCCATATTGTACATTCATCAATAAATTTAACTTCCACTCACCCCTTCCACCCACAGAAATCGGATACTTGATTGCTGTTTCTCGTGTGTACAACTTTCCAGTCATCATCCTTGTCATGTGATTTGCTGCTGCCAAGCTGCAGCTACAGATTATCACCAAACAAGTATACAATGCAGGGGTGCCAACCTGCATTGCTGTATGGAGACATTTATCCATACCATTGCATGTGTGGCACTGGAATCAGTAGTGGCATTATTTATTGACTCATCCTCATACGATACAAGCCTGGAGATTTTAAAATTTATTTTTAATATGCAGAATGTCTGGGGAAAAGAGAGTAGGCTGATGTGCCACTACATTGTGAAAGATTCAAATGTACATAGGTATTTGTTGGCAAGCATGGTTTAATCTCTGCTGAATGTCACTGCTTGTTGCTTCAAGTAGCATATTCCCCCCATCATCTTTGCATGGATGGTGCCCAGAAGAGCATTTGGAGGCAATTTTGTCTAAATTATTCCAAAATACAAACTTTGAAATTTTAAGGTAACATTATAGTTGTGGCTCACCTCTGTAAACATACTGGAAGAACATTTATTTGCATACTATACATAGTACAGTAACTGGAAAACTTTATTGCAGCAGGCTTCTGTGCCATACAGACATTTGGATCTGTGGACAGGAAATGGGCATCTTGTTTCTGAGTCATCATTAAATTATCTTATACAGGGTGAGTCAAAAGTCCTGCCCACCTTTTGAGTGTTAATAACTTCTCAATGCTAGATCTGATCAAGTTGTGGTTTTTGCCTTTGCAAGACTAGACAATTCTGTATTGAATAAAGGATTTTTTGCATTATTTTCCCAATATTAATTTCTATTCAGGGGGTTATACAAAGGTATTGGCACCTGAAAACATGTTGGTGGCACTGTGTCAAATTGCCTGTTCGAGTGTTAGAGCTATTTGCCTTCACTGAGGTCAATTCCAATCATGAAGAATTGAAGAAAATGGAACCATTGATAAGCGACTTGCAAAAGTTTGGCTTTACTCTGAATGTGACGGAAACCATGTGACATTTCAGCAAGAAAACTTTTCGGAGACACCATCAACACCATGTTAATTGCCAGCATCAACTCAAACTTTGACAGGACAGGAATCATAGCAGATCTTCCCTGATCCGGATGCCCTCTGACACTCGAACAGAAAATTGTACTTGCTGCAACCATGTTTTCAGGAGCCAATGCAGTTAAATGACCTCCAGAATAGGAATTTCATTTCTAAGGAAGCTATCAGTAAAATATTGCAAAAATCCTTCCTAAAATACAGACTTGTCTTTCGATTGGTGAAAACCAAATCTCCATTAGATCTATCATTGAGAGGTTATTAATGTTCTAAAGGTTGGGCAGGACTTTTGACTCACCCTGCATAATGTAACAATTTTTCATGTAAAACATAAACTTTCCACATAGAGAATCACTTAACATATTTTAAATATGCTTTGTCTTTCATACCAAATTGAAACTTTTGCTAATCAAATTTTGTCAAATTTATATTTTACTTTTGCTTATCAAATTTTGTCAGTATTCCTGCTTGTTTTTTTTTCTGCCTAATTTCTTTGCCAGCTAATAACATTCAATAGTAATAATTATCAGCCCTCCATAACATTAGTTGAACTTAAGAATTGTCTGATGGGTCTATTCCCTTTCTTCACTGAAAGTTTGAAGAACTGCAAATTTTTTTGTGCTTTGAGCAATGGAACTCTTATTTTCTCCTTTGAAGTTAAGGTACTCTTACATTGACTGATCTCATTTGCATTGGCTGAAAAAGGATAAAGGTAATGCTAATAGAAAGAATTCATGTGCAAGTTCATGCACCAACAAATACAAGGACCAAGTTAAGAATGGTGTAATACCACACTTTAGTTTTGCCATGTCTATGATGTTTTGCATCGAATGGTTGCATGTATGGTCAACTGCCGTTTTGATTTTTTATGTCTTTTTTGTAGGGGTATGTACTGAATCCAAATTGTGATTGAGTGGTTGTAGTATGCTCTTGACTTCATTTTTCTCATGGTACTTTCAAATTGCAAAAATTGCTGATCCTGCTGCTGTGAAAAGTCTCTCTATACTTCTTTAATCCTCTCTGATGCATCTAATCTAAGCATATGTGTCTTCAACAATGCTGAAACTCATCAGATGAGCAGATGGTGTCTTCATATAAATTCATTAGTAGGGTGAAGTTCACAAGCATGGAGGCATAGTGTCATTCCATAGATGTCATGAAGAGAACCCCAGTCCATGAATGAGCTCTTTGAGTGGTTTGTCACAGGTGGTTGAGGTGAAATAATGTAGGATATGAAGCTAAATCTGGTGAGAAAGTCTACTTGAAAATAGAAAACTTCTGTCATAGTGTTTCTTGCACTATAAATCCTATGTTGAACTCCACCTGAGAAGGTTATATAATTAGGGTTCCACCTTTTTTTAGATTTATTTGTGGTATTCTTGAGAAATTTTTATAAATTTATTTTCCATAAGGCAAGTCTTAGTCATGCCACTATCACGAGGTGCCTACTGTGAAATTAGAATTTAAGAAAGAACTTTAGATAAATCTCAACATTTAACCCATTGAGGCACACAATTCAATTTTGAAGTTTAATGCAGCTGTTGCTAGCTGTTATAAAGTTCAAGTTGTGTTCTCTTTTATGCAAAGCGTTCAGGAAGTCAATGCTAATTGACACATGAAACTACTCTTGAGAGGTAGTCACAAGTCTTGACCACCATTCCTCAGGCTAAAAGTGTGTAATAAAAATGTGGTTGGACATTATGACCACTCTAACTTAAAGGGTTATGGTAAAATTAAATATTGAAAAAAAAATTTAATTGAAAGCACAGAACCTCAGTTAAAATCCATTGACTGATGCACTTTGTGTTGATGAAAACTAACAGCCCTTGGACTCACCTTGAAACAGAAATGTTCCCACTTTGAATCATGGAACTAAACTGTCACATTATGTTGCAGGTGGTACCTGGAGAATGTGTACCCAGAGTCCCAGATGCCCCTGGAGTACTATTACCTTGGGGACATAAGAAATGCAGAGTCAGGGATGTGTCTAGACACAATGGGTCGAAAGGGAGGAGAGAATGTGGGCCTCAGCTATTGCCATGGCATGGGGGGCAACCAGGTACCCTTCATCTTCCTTTGTGTACATTTAATATATGTTGATCCAATAGCCACCTTGCAATGAAATTGCACCTTATAGTTTTGTGGAATAGGCAAAAATCAAATTTCTGATGGTGTTCTTTCTGTACTAGTCTTCAGCCCTACTCTGTTGTGTTTGTAATACAAATTACAAATTAAATATCCAACAGCAGCAGTGACTCTGTAAACTCAATCCTTGGGGAGCAGAGATTTTCCTTTTTGTAAAATTGACAAAAAAAAAGCTAAAGGTTGAAAGCTACAAAAATAAATATATGAGCAAATTTGTGGGCTATTAAAATGAAACTTGGAAATTTTTTGCCATATTAAAATGTAAAACTTACTGGTTCTGTGAAGAATCAGGAGCCCATGCATTTCAGTTACATGACAAAGAACTTGGGACATAGGACCACAGATCCATCAGCATGTAATGTGGATGCAACAGAAGTGTGAAATGATTCTCAAGGGTCATGTTTCAAGCTCAAATTTAGCACAAATTTAAATGTACATCTTAGATTGTGGTTCATCCATACTGCATGCTGACTGGGGTCTGCTAACATGCTGTTGTGCATAGTCCTATGTCATTTACCTCCTGTATGACTCTCCTGTGAAAACATGTCTACATATTTGTGGTGTTGCTGAGATGCATAGGTTCTGGATTATTTGAAAATCTTGTGTCTTGCATTTATCTTGCTGGAAAATGTTTGTTTAAATTTCATTTAACAGTCCAGTCACATTGTGTCTGAAGTCCCTGAATTGCAATGTCTCTTGTCATGCTGCATTTTTTATCAAGCTCTGTGGCTCTCAATGTCTCAATATCTTATTGACTCATGTAACTTGAAGCAATGCCCCCTTTTGGAAAATGGATCTTGGAAGGTGAAAGTTTCAGTCAATTTTCACTGAATTCCTAGATGAACTTTTCTTTGCGTAACCAAGTCTCCCTTTAATAGCCTAAGCTGTTGAATTCAAAGTCGAGAGAACTGAATTTTTTCTCATAGGAGAGCCCTTGGACTTAGCTAAGCTGGATTAGCCAGCTCAAGCTTTACATGATCTCTTAATTGCAGTCAAAGTAGTTCCTTGGTAGAACCTAGGTGGTTCAACAAAAAAGGTATTGAGTCACTTGTCTGAGCTGACTGTAAACACATACTCAGCAGCTGCTCTTCACACTGAGTTTTTCCATGCAATGGAAAATTGGCTCATTTCCATTAAATGATAGGTGCATGCTTGAAGACAGTCAACATGTCATTGCAGGTGTTTGCATACACAAAACGAGATCAGGTGATGTCAGATGACAACTGCCTGGATGCCTCACATGGAACTGGTCCTGTAAAACTGATTCGCTGCCATGGATTGGGTGGGAATCAGGCATGGACCTACAACCAGGGTGATCGCTCCATTCGACACATCAGTTCTGGGCAATGCCTCACCAGTATCATAGGCAAGACTGCAGGACCTGAGCTGCGGGTATGTGATGGTTCCAAGACTCAGCAATGGATCATGAAAGCCCATTTCAAGTGGCAGGCTCGTGGGTGACCAAGAGTGGCATCTTGAGTGACAACTCTGCCACTTTTTCAATTTAGCTCTCCCATGCATTCCCTTCATTCCGGCATATCAGATGCTGCCTTTCTTAATAATTATTAGTTATTATTGCTTTATTTGATCCTTGAAGCTGTGATAACTAGTGACAGCCTTCCTTTCTTGCTATGAACACGTCTTTTTCAGTTCTCTGGCTCCAGAGCAGTATTAAAATGGTTATGCCCATCATAGATAAATATTACAAATTTATTTAAATCTCTGAAAATGTTTACGTGCATGTTGATGTCTTGCATTTTTGCCTTGTCTGCTGGTCAAGTGAATTTTGATCAAATTGTCAAGCATTCCAAGAAACTTCCTCGCTTTTCTAGGATGTTTAAATTGCATAGTCATCTCTCCCTGTCCTCAGTTTTGAGTCTTGTCCGTCCTTTTATGGGTCACTCCTCATTAAGCACCCATTCACATGAAAGCATGTCTAATAATGTCTTCTTGAGTTCAAAAGCTCAAAAGCTTGTGCAAAAAACTGGTTATCATGATAAAAGTAACATTTAGTGTGGGTTCTTATGCAAGTTTCTTGGGTCATGGAAGCAGCTTGTCTCCTATCCACTTTGTTTTGTTCCACATTAGCAAAAACAAAGTTTATGTTCATCAATATGGGGCACCATCTTGATACCGGTAATATTGATTAGTCAAAGAATGCCTCATATGCCCTGAAGCTCTATCATTTTTGGGAGTTTTCCAATTTTAATTAATGTGCTGTCCTGGTCAGGTTGTGCAAGTTATTCCAGGAAAGTAATGTGTGATGTGAAATAGTTAACTTACTCATGTGATATTTACAGAGACATCAAAACTATTGGCATCCCGAAGTTGGTCACCAAGTTATTTTACTACGAATTAATGGTAGATCTGTCTATTGATATTCATTTTAGACTTGATGCACTCTCTCTCCTCCATGCATTCTTTGATTGTGTAGAAACTAGCATTTCTCATGTTGACGTGTGAAGTGATTTTGATGCATTAGAGGATTGATGTGCATAACTTTGAAGCAATACCCATATTAATGACCTTGATCCTGGATCATGATTCCAATGTGCCGAGAGCTGAAGAAAAAGCCTCCCCCACTATCCTCACATATCACCTGTCTTCCATTCCGAAATCTCAGCTCCTAACCCCTGTTATGGGTTTCAATGCTTACTGGTCATTCCATGAATGGAAACTGTGTATCCCCATACCATAGAGATCTGCTTGGTCCGTATTTTTTTTTTAGATATGGTAATAAAATGTGGGTTCATCTTACCTTATTCCATATCAATTTCAATCCTGACAAGAGGGTGAATATGAAAACTTGAAATTTTTTAGGAGGGCTATGATACCTTTTCTCCATGCAGTAGAATGGTTATTAGAAAATATTTTCTGTTGCACTAATCTCAGCTCTCTGATGCAAAGGTAGATATTTCTCAATATTCACTATTCTATTTTTTTATGAGCATTTTTTCGTCCTGAAAACTTTCAATATTGCATATTTTCCTTTTTGTCAGACTTGTGATTATCATTTTTTTTAAACCCTTTCTGTTGTGAATTGACCTTTTTCATCTGTGTTCTGGATAAGAGCATCCAGAAGCTTAAGGTTGTCATGGCAACATGGAAACACTTCCAGATTACATAGTGGTTGCAATAAATTGATCATATCTCACTCCCCTCGGGTCCCTAGGATTCAGCGACAGTAAATGTGAGGGGATGGATTTGGGCTAATTTGCTATTAGACCAGAAACTGTTCATGACTCAAATGGTTCACTCTATCCCACAAGAAATTTATTTTGTTTATAAGCATGTGTTCTGTTTGTTATACCCATACAGCACAAGTATATACCAAAAGATCTCCCAAAGGCAATCCTTAGATGTCTGTACCGATCCTTAGATCGGACATCGGCCGATTCAGGCGTTTTTCATGAAATCGGCGAAACCGATCTTTGGGCCTGCTGATCTACTAAAATAAATAAATAAATTTTACATTTTTGTGCGCCGAACATGCATCGCATCTCTTCCCCTACTTAGGTTTCCCGGCATTTTGAAGCATGCCGGGAACTCCTACAAGCGATCAGCATTTATCCGGAGAACGAAACTTAAAAGCACGTGGCCAGAAGCGAAACGCGTTCAGGAGCGCAACTTCTTCCTGCTAACTGCCAGCGGACGAAGGAGCACGTGCGAGAAGCTGCTGTATCACCATTGAATCACCTGAGCCCTTGCTGAATTTTTCTAAACAAATGCTGTAACCTTGAAATGTGCTTCGATCAAATGTGCAGAGGCCTAGCGTTAGATGCCGTCTTCACGTATGCAGCATGATGGGCCTACACCGAATGTTGGTTACGCTTTTTGTGATACGTGCTCCTTATGGCCCATCCTATCCTAACCTAAGCCTTGTTTTCTTGTCTTTTTCCAATTGTAGTCATGTGGAATGCTGAAGCAGTACTGTTACATAGACTCAAAGAATTCCCCAAACCAGAAGTGATATGAAAATGTCCACCGTGTCGGGCGTGGCATCCGGAGTAATTGTTAAATGTACAAAATGTATTTAACTATATAATAAATGAAGAATCAACATATAAAGGCTGCAACAATTTGCTTTAGGTAGTGACTGAATCCAAAATCTTGGCAACACCCTGAGACTACCTCTCCCTGCGTAAGCACCTGCCATCGATATAGTACGTGTCTACGCAGTCAAGACACCACTTTGACTCACGTTATTGCGTCAAAGAGCAAAAGATATGGAGAACTCAGAAATAACATAAAATCTTATATACAATATATAAATCTTGTATCTCTCGTACACTGGTGGACAAAATTAAGGTAACAATCGCAAAAACCAGAAGAACGTCTCTATTCTGTGAGTTACATAATATTTTTTTTACAGATATACATTTATCATTACCGATAAGTGTATTTTAAAAAAAAGGAGGAACTATGGACTGGTAATAACAGTCATGATCATTACATCATGGAACGAAAAATTACATGTTCCAACAGACATGCCTAGAAGAAGAAAATAGCCGCCGTCCTTTTATTGGCTTCATTAATTTGCTTGTTGCAACGCACGTAGATCAATTTCGATTGGATATTTGGAATTCGCATGTAAAAGTACGTATAGTAACGCATTTTCACGTTCTAACTATAAAATATTGGCGAAAAACGGTGTAACATTAATTTTGTTCACCAGTGTATATTAATCGGCAAGTGTCCGTCCGTCTGAAACGCTCTGCGTAGAACTCTCCTCTGCCGAGATATGTCTCTGTCTGTCCTGCACGGGTCGACTTTTCCTCACTCTACCCGACGAGCTCGAATCTAAGCTCGGCTCGTGCCCGACCCGGAACCACCCGACATAGCTAAACCCCATACTACGTGAGCAGGACTTGCGGACCGTGTCGGGCAGATCCGACCGACCCGCAAGCCCGCTTATGCCTCTGAGCGGGTTCGAACTAGCCCTGCTGGAGAGTTGAGATCCTGCAAATGCGACGCAATCACATCGGGGACGTCCGTTCCGCTATAAATGCACGAGAAGCCCATACCTCCGTCAGTAGGTTGAGGGGTAAAATTGGAACATTGAATTTAGATGGTCCACTGTCTTCGATTTGCTATATATTAATCGGCAAGTGTCCGTCCGTATGAAACGTTCTGCGTAGGGCGAGTGCTGCCACCCGGGATTTTCAACTTTCTTTCAAACACTCTCGCTCATTTTGACATAGGGATCCCGCCTCGGACCTGATAGAAATTCTATCGTTTTCGCCTCCCATAACTCGGCTTGCGACGGTCGCAAGGATAAATTGCGAAGAGCACCACCAGCTAGAACTATGATATTCCTTTCATACACACCTATACGCACCCTTTGAGCACTGGGAAATTTTTGGCTCCAGTAGTTTTGGCACGAGTGATTTTACAAAAACAACTGGAATTTATTTTTGCACTCGCACCTGGGCGCTGACGGGAGGACTTGTCCCACTCATGAGGAATGACGTTTATTCTCAGGATTTTTTCCTCTGCACTTCAGACCTCGCTAAGCAAATCTCTAACTCGTCCTTACATCAAGCAATTTGCATGTAATGCATCTCAGGATTATCATCTTGAGAAACAACGACTTCTTCCACATAGACGCAGTTTCCTTCAGTTCCGACTTTTAGTTTTCCGCCCCTTCGCTTCCTCTCGGATAAAACGGTTCTTCGCAGCTTGTGAATCAATCTCTCAACAATAAGCCAACATTTCTTTCATCCTTTACCTGAAAATTCTTGCAAAATTCTGCCCATCCATCCGTTCGCAAAAAAAGCAGCATTTTCATGGGGAGATGGAGGAGCTCTGGGCCGAGATTTGTGCACTCCACGCCTACCAACTCCTCTTCCGGCGATACGTTTCCTCGCGCAAAAATAAAATTCGAGTCGCCCTCGCGTTTTCGATCCCGTGCTAAAACGGCTGGAGAAAAACAAATAATTTTAGGACGTTTCAAGGATACGTAGAAGTCGTTGCAAAAAAAAAAAAAATTGCCATGCTATCTTCTATCTCATGAACTTCAATGAATCTCAAAAAGCGGCGCCATTTTTGACTCGCGGTATAACTAGCAACGTATCTCGCACATATACTGCTTGTTAGAATATCAGCGCCGTGAAGGCGGCATTCTTTGGCGTTACTGCCGTCTGGTGTGCCTCCTACAGTTACGAAAAATGGCTGCTAAGGGATTGCACCAAGGAAGAGATGTGTTTTGTGATAAGTTTTCTTGGTCGAATATGACATGAATTGCAATGAAATTTATCGCAGACTCAGGGCAGTTTAGGATAGAACTGTATTGAAAGAAGCAAAGCTTACGAGTGGGTGCAAAAGCGTCAAAGGGGGATAGCGAGTATTGCAGACGCGGCGCGTTCAGGCCTGTAACACCCGTCGAACGATGCGACATTAAGTGGAGGTGTCGATATTGAGTGTGTCGGAGATCACGATCCGAAAGGACCCGCACCCATAGAACCGAAAAGCAGAGCAATCTGCAGCAGTAGCAGTATCGTGTAGTTCCTCTTGGTTCTATGCTCTAATTCGGGTCCAAATAAGTCCACCAAATGGAGGATGCTCTAGGGTGTGAACCGGTACTTCCACAACACCTGTTCAAGGGAGTACCACTCGCAGGGGTTCAGCCGTTCACGGAACACACGCTCCCAGGCGAGGACTCTCACGACCATGAACTCGGCCATGGCAAACTCGTCGAGTGCTTCAACTGAGTTCGGGGGACCATCTACTGAATTCGTTGCTCATTTCACTTGGCTTTTTATAGAAACGAAAACATTCAGGAAAAAAATTTATAAATAAAAAAAAAACACCGTCCGCGGACATCCGTGATGCAGTAAGAGTCTGGAGCCAGCGGTATGTTCCTCCTCGATGCTAATGGAGGTTTAAAGTAGGGTCATTGTAGCATTAAACTAATATGGAATTTGATGCTGCGTTAAGAAAAATTTTTTTTAATGCAATACATATAAAAAAAAATCTCCGCTAAAGTAGCTTTAAATTCACCCCTAATGGGGGTTTAAAGCTGACAAGCTGAAGTCAGTTTTTGCAATCCACTCAGTGAGCACATGCCAAAATCATGGGAGTAAGCATTTGTATTCTGCAATGCAATCAGATGGAATGAGGAAACTCTTCAGGCACCTGAAGTTGAAGTGAAGGACGTGATGCACACTCGTAAGTTAAAAAATGTGCATATCCTCCATCTCACATTGAGTTTCTTTCATATCCATTGCAGTAGCATTGATAAGTAAAGGGTGCATGCGTCTACACAAAAGACCAACTGTAGACAGAAGTGCTTGCAGTAAAAGGTTCTGAAAGCAATATTGCTTGATATCTGGGGCTCCAATATTCACTCTTCTCAATGTCTTTGCCATTGAAACACACTCAATTCATCCAGGTGATTCCTGTAAGTGGCATTTATCTGAGGAGTACCCAATTAAGGATGGCATGTACCAGTAGGTAAATTTCATGGTGAGAAACAAACAGGTTTATGCATTAATACAAGTCAGCAGTGTTGCGCAGCAAAAATATGATATGGAATGATTAATGTCAAGGACAAAGAGAAAACTAAATCTTTATTCATTTCAGTGAATGTTTCCCCCCTTGACCCGTATCACATATGATTCCCTATGCCAACCCTCCCCCTCTCTTTATGCAACAAAAACCTGAAATAAGAGTCTAGTGCTAAGTTCCTGGGAAGGATATGGAGAACAATAGAGAATGGTTTTCACAATTGAGAGTTCACACACTCAAAGCAGGAATATGTCTTTGGTTCAAGGGAGTTTTCTAAGATTGGTTTGCATATTTGCCTTTAAGGCATTACTAGTAATGATTCAAGCACAAAACGACCCAAAGCAGTGCATGATTCTAAGGCATCTTGGTCAACTGATTGAAAATCACTGCATTCAGGATTATAGAAAATAAAAAGAGATTTCCTTCTCACATTGAGGAATCATTCACAAGATTTTTTGCAATATTGCAAAAAAAAAAGAGGAAAATTTCTCCTAAAGGCCAAGGACACTGAGTATGCTGAGAGGAACACAAAACTGTGTTGTGTGATTGTCCAAACCTCAAGAAAGGGTAATTCAGGTACCAAGTCGATGCAAAGGGGCTGTCAGTGTCGCCTGTTGAGTTGCTCCACAATATTGGCGATTTTGATAGCTGGCCCAAGCTTCAAGTTCATATACTTCATCATTGTGTCACATGTGAGAAGGAGGAAGGCCCGACCATCAATCTCCTGATAAAAAAGCATTTACAATATCACGAGAGGATACTCTTCATTTGCCATATTTTATTATCACCAGTAATGCAGTTCTGAGCAATGCAAGCATGTAAAATTCCCATTCACCCACTTGACAGCAATGAGTGTGTTCTACAGTTTGGCAGTCAGCCATCACAGTCCATCTTAGTATAGGCCTATTCATGTATGAGCTGCATTGACTGAAGGAAGAGCATGATGAGAAAAAATGTTGCCTGGTTGATGAAAGTTGGGAAAAACTTTTCAGGGCTGGATTACTGCACATCAAAGACGTCACCAAAAGTCAAAGGGTATGAAGGGCACTGACTGACACCCTTTTAAACTCTTATGGAGTCACAAAACCTTATTTTACTTGGGTGGAATCTGATGATCTTAACTTTACTTGAACAAGATGAACCATCCTTATATATTTTCCTTAGCTAAGATCTGACACATCCCCTTGTCCCTTCCACTATGTCCTGTATTTTTGAAAAAAGGATCCGATTGCTACCAATAATTCGTTCATTAAACTTTAGGGAATATATTCACAGTGATTAAGAAGTTGCACAATACTGCCACTAACCCCCTCAAGCTCCTAGTTCATATCCAATTATGAACTGTCCCTTCCCATCTGAATATCATTTTTTTACAGTTCAATAACAGGTTCCCTGATGGGTCAGTTTCATTTCTTATCTTCCCACATGAAACTGAAATTCAATTTAAAAAAAAGGAAAAAAAAACTGTACTTGAGGGTTGAATGCATGTAGATCATAAGGAATTAGCCTGTTACATTGCTGGTGATTCTGAGATGAAGTGAGAAAAGAGGGGAAACTGACGTGCTGAGCAAAGAGGTCTTTGTACTGTCCAAGTGAGGGGTCCACACGTTGAATGTGTTGCATCACGTTTCCCACACTCCATTCGCTGGGATCTTTGGGCAGCCGTTCCTCCACCTCAGCTCCAGCTCCTCGAGGAGCTGAGGATGTTTTTGTCTCAGCCTTTACCAGGATTTTGGCTGTGCCATTCCACAAAAAAATGCAACTCAAGTGAGAATTACCACTATACCCCTTCACTGCAGTGTTCTTACATTTTCTTGAAGCATATATTTTTGACAATTCACAATTTGATCCAAATAACATTTTCAGACTAAAATCATAGAGCAATTTTTTCATAAATCCTGCTCTTGGCATGGAAAATTAAATTATTTTCCTAAAACCTGTCATGGAATCCCATCTCCCATCTTGGAATAATTGAAATTGTCTGGCTTGAGCAAGAGCAGTAAAGGATGCCTGCTAGGTTTCAAACTATGCTTTAGCAATCATTAACCAAGACTGAGACTTAGAAATAACTGAAAATATATCAGAAAGTTTCACTTTCATATATGCTTTCATGATGAGTCAGGAGGGTGTTCTGTTTGTTAGAAAAGAACATGTGAAGAATGATATCACTGTGATAACTGAAAATGTCAATACTCAACTAATCTGAGATCTTCATGTAACATGGCGGTAACTAGACTTAAATATAAAGGGAAATGTACATTGAGGCATCCACTTAGTGATAAGTCAAGTATTATTAAATGGGGTGGGACATGTTTAAGGTTGTACTACATGGTCCCAACCTGGTTCTGCCTTCACAAAATATGCCTTTCAGATCAGATGAAAAAGAGCATGAATACTGGATCATCAGGTTTTGCCAATCTAGGTGATCTGGAGTCCAAGAGGCATGAATAACTAGATTTTGAACTATTTGAAATCCTCAAAAATCTTATAGACCTATAATATACTGAAAGTAATTTGTGACAATGCCAAGCACTGGAGGAAAAAGTAGCCATTTAAGAACAACTAAATGGACCTGCTCATAAAACACTTCTGCTTGGATAGTGAGCCAATCTGACTAGGTTCACTTTGGTCTATAACCATATCACAACAGAGTAAGCATTGTCCATGACCACATTCTTGATCCAGCTACAAAATAATGCCTTCAATACTTGTAACAACTACTACTCTGTGTTCTTTCATGTGATGAAGTCTCAAGGGGAATTTCAGAGAAATGATGCCTCAATTAATGGAACTTAAAAAATATATGAGGTATGACTGTCACAAGGATAGGTATATTGGAGTGGGTGCTAAAAACATGAAAATACCTTATCAATACAAAGGTGTTGCAATGAATTGGAAAGCAAGATACTACATACTGAGATTATACAATTGAACTTAGATTAAAGTTGACTTACTGGTGACAGGATGGGAAATTCGGTCTAATCGGGTCACTTTCACCTCTTCGGCTATGTCAGGTGTTGAATTCTCTTCCTGTTTCCTCTTGCTTCCTAATCCATTGAGATACACTTCAATTTCTTTTTTCTTAAATTATTAAATACAGGACATGTGGTGGACACATGACAACAGACATTTATAATACTCATAAAAGGAAGGGGTTGCTTGCTTGGGCACCACACACCCAGATCACAGTCCCTCAGGCTGGGACACCTCTCTACGGTCCTGTAGGAGGCCCAGGCTCACAAGATTGTCTAAGCCTAGCATGAGTGGTTTTTAAGGTGTACTGCACCCATATCTCTATAACATGGCACACTGAGTGGTGTGTTTTCCCATGCAAAGCAGACACTCCCCATGAAAGCAGGTGGGTCACCTGTCAGCAGAGGAACAGTCCACCACCACCTGGACTCAACCCCTCACTTCCTGAGTTTCACTTGGAAGCTGAAACTGCTTGACCAATGAACCCAGTTACACTTCAATTTCACTGTATCTTTAACCTCCTTGCATGCACACTTGATGCACAATATAGTGCATATGTTATGTGTGATTTGTGCAACTGCTTATTGCCTGCACTGCATAATGTTTTTGCCCATTTCGTAAAAAATGCAACCATTGTGCTCAATGCATGGAGCAAGCTATTTTCTTGCAAAATGTGTGCAATAGGCAAAAAAATGCTGCCAATTGGACACTTCGAGCAATCAAATAACTGATTTCATATGCTGTCAATTACATTGAAAGTGACAATTTTGTCAAAAATGTCAAGGAATTAATGACCATTTGACAATAATATCAACCAAACAATATTCAGTTGTGATTCAGGCTGGTAATAGGAATTACCAGAATGGCATGAGCTCTCACATCTAATCCCACCTTTCTTACAAGAGCATCTTGAGGTTTCAACCCCGGTCTAACATTGGCATTTTCTGAATCCCTGCCTGCCACCTATTGAGATGGCAGTATCGATTTTGCAATGGCTTCTCCTCTGTGTCAATGCCTTTCATTTTTACACTCTTTGCTTTTACAGATTACAAAGCATTACTTTTCATACATATTTTGATTGTCCCATCTCTTGCACCAATCTTGTGCTTCCCATCCTTCCTTTCCAAAACCAATTCAGTTATGTTTGGGGGATCAGTTTGGTCTTGATCAAATTCAGCAACATGAACAGTAACATTTTCTGAGATAGGTCCATCACTGCCCCATTCTAAGGGGAGCGGTGGCTGCCTGGCTGTCTTGTTAGGCCTGTGAGCTGTTTAAACCCCAGCTCAGCACCTACGCAACAGTTGTGCCAAAATCTGAGAGAAAACCTTAAGCCTCACAGGAGAAAAGAAGGGGTACATCTTATTAATTCAAAAAACTTCCTCCTTGGAACTCCACTTGGTTATTGTGCGAAAAAAGCAATGTTTTTGCTCATTTCATGAAATGCACAATCATGCTGTTTTTAGCACACATTCGGCCAGAACTTGCACAATGCACACAATGAGCAGTTGCATAAATCATGCTTAACACATGTTCCAACGATGTCTCAACATAATGGTAGATTGACCTACTATTGCTAATATTTTACTATGTTTACGTAAGGTGCTGGTAGAAGGCATCATAACCTATAGTTATACGAGATTTATTCTCATATGGACCAGTATTCACATTTTTATTATTGTTTGAAGTGCAATTGATTTTTGTACCATGGTGCGTGACCATTGCTTCATCATGTGATGTGGTGGCTATTTTGAATTCTTAATCAGGTCAGGTGACCCAATTTACATAATTTTAGATTAGTTTTGAAGCACAACATGTGTTTCCAGAAAATATAATAGTTTATCAGAACTCTTCCTACAAATTTTCTGCAGATAGCCAATTAAAAAAAAGTGTAATTTTGCCTCCAGGAGTGCCATGGCAAGGAGGTTAATGGAACATCCCTACTGGTATTGCAGGACCTTCATTTCAATGTCTGTCTTGTCCACATGAACAGCATAGTGCCTTAAAGCCAAGGCTTCCAAAACTTTTCCTCAGTATGTTGTCAGAAGTGGCAATGATGGCATGTGACAGGTTGCCATTTCAGAGATTCTGGTTGCCATAATGCACTTTTTTTTTTTTCCAAAATAGCAAACTTGATGTACTTGACATGACCATCAAAGTATGCCAATTTGGTGTACTGGAAGCATTGCTTGAGGTTGACGTGTTCTTTTTATATTCAAAATTTAAGATCCTTTTCATATAGGAATACAAGGGCTGCTAATTCATCAAACATTTTATTGGCAAGATGATGCCATTAATTTCAATTTCTCATCACCTAGTCAGCAAAATATTTGAAAATCACATTCATACAAAAAGGTGACTTGGACTCACTCCTCTGAGGATGATGATTTGTTCTTGAAGATTTTGGGGTGGGTTCAACAGGTGTCTTAGGAGATGGGGCAGGAGCAGGAGTGGGAGAGGGATCAACCAGGGAGGGGTGTACCTTGCACAGGGTACACACTGAAGAAGCCTGGGGTCTGAAGAAATTGGGACACATCCCCAGTTCCCCTGTGATCAGATTCACCTGCTCCCAGAACTGTGATTCGGTTTCCACTTGTGGCAGGTTCATTCGATGCACCCGCCCACCAAACTTTGCTGCAAAATTTCTCTTTCTCTTTATCCATTTGGAGTTTAAGGATTTTGAATTCACTTCTAAAAGAATATACGCTGGTAATGCCTTAAAAAAAGTATAATTTAGTAGCCCTATTAGAAAAAGTAGCCCTTTCTAGGTTGCAGTTCCATTTTATTCTATTCTTATTCATTCTGCTACTCCCCATGATACACCTAGTATCCATTCTGCATATCTGGATGCATGTGAAATCTTTATGGAAATTACTTTGATGAGATCAAGCAATACAAATGTCTGATGCAAAAATGCACTATTCTTGGCATTTCCTATGCACCAGGTTGATAGCCTAAAAATGAATGAATCCTTTCCCATTTCATGAACTTCTCATGAAGCTTACAACATAGAAGGAACTGCCTGAAAGACTGAGGTGTACTGAAAGGTTATTATTCACCAGAAAATCAGAGAGAGACTAGAATCAGTGAAAAAGTAGGAAAAGGAGTTCTTAGGCAAAGGAACCATATAGGTTCTTTACAAAATTAACAAGTGACCAAAGAAAAGAAAAATTCCACTTCCTTACTATCCACCTGCAATGTTTCAACTTCAAGTCTTTTGTAGCTAAGCCTCCAAGTTTTTTATTTTTGGCTACTAATTATGTGCCCATCCTTTATTACCATCAATTTCACTTGAAACCCTGACTTGATGGGTGCTATTTCTTAACATTTATAGCTCCAGAAAGAATTATGCTAAAAAATCCTGCCAATTCAGAGGTTAGTGAAAATTCTGGCTGTGGCATCCAGCAAATGACAAGTATTACATTTATAAACAAAATGTTCATCCAATGTGCACATTGCAAAGATGATGAAATTATGCAATATAAACATATATTTCATACTTCTCAAATCACTATATTCTTTTCCACTGGAACTTTCACATTTTGCCACACTACCAAACTTCATAGCCAGGAGTTATCCTCAGTGGAACAATTACTAACCCCCAAGATATATAAGACTTACACCACACCCCTCCTTCAGAATCTTGCCAAGAAGCCACGCACAGGAAGGAGTACTGAGAGATGTGTGAAAAATACAGACACAGACCTGTGACAGTGCTGAGGCTGCTTCCCTGACGCACAAATGTGAATACACTCTTCTGGTCTATGGCCGCATCTACAAGGCACTGCATGATGGAAGCAAATGCATCCATGATTGAGACAGGGCCAATCGCTGGAGGAAACACTTTCCGAGCTTTCTCCGTATTCAAGTATGACCCCACTCCACATTCTTGACTCACCACCACATCCACTTTCACTTCTAGGAATGAAAGACCATGCACAGGCAGGCTTTGTCAGGCTGAAATAAGTATGAAGTTGTGGTAGAAGCAGTAGTTGTAATTCATGTAACATGATAAAACTGAACGTCAATTTCCCTTTCTTCTATTCCAGTTCACACAGTGAAATGAGTTTAAAGTGGATACACTAGGCAAGCCTTGTGGATGCTTTAATCTACAGGGTGTTCATAGTTAGATGCAAAATAGGGAATCCTTTGCCGCCTGTATGCGGAGTACCTTCGGCGCCTTAGAGCCCACCGGGTTGCATATCTGCAAGGAAACACACCAGGGATAGGTTTAATCCTTCCAGATATGCAACCCGGTGGGCTCTAAGGCGTCGAAGGTACTCCGCATACAGGCGGCAAAGGATTCCCTATTTTGCGTCTAACTACGAACACCCTGTATATTGATGATAGTCCACAGAAAGGGGAAAGGAAATACAAGCATTTCTACCTGCATTTTAAAATGCTGGCAACTTTCACCTGGCTAGTCTGCCTAAATCTACACTTAGGAGAACTTAGTTTTTGCATAGGAAAGAACTCAGAATTGGATTCACTTCATATATAGGGTATCCCCAAAAAATAGCCATATAAATTGACAGTTCACATCACTTCAAAGTTGAATTTGAAGATGAGCACTCTGTCCAACTTGTATGTCAGTTTTAGAGCATCAAAAAACGTCCATAATTTGTTGTCTTAGTGTCTTTCAAGCAAAGCATGCTTGTGGCCATTAGCCATCATCAGCGAGGCAGAGGAGAAAAAGATGACTTCAGGGATTTGATGGATAAACAGCAAGGCCCCATCCAACAGGTCCCTATGGTTTTGTTGGAAAATGATTTCTTCAGGATTCATGTCATCTCATACCCTCATATGTATTCATGCTGCATAAGGCTGCTGTGACTCCCTCTATATTGGATAAGTTATTTCTGGTAGAACTACTGATTCTCATAAGATCAAATTCTTCCTGTTGGGCTGAATTAATCCCTTTGTTTATGATTCATGAATCAGCCATGCAGCTATCCCATCTTCCTTTTTAAAGTTGCTATCAATATAGCAATAAACTAAATTTTTAATGTTATTTTCACTTGTATCAATGAAAGGGTAAGGGAAAAACTGGACATAAGCAAACATATGCACACAATGCCTTTATAGAGCAGGTACTTTATACATGTTGGCAATTGTCCATGAGGTATACGGGTTGAAGGAATAACCAAGGTTTACAATCTGCAATAAGAAATATATTTGAATTTTGTAGGCTTCCCATATCCAATGTCACTGTTCTCCAGACTACTGTGATTATGATATATTCAGAGCTGAAAAGAGGAATTTTTCAACATAACTGTACTCTCTTAATACCCAGAAATTTCTAATACAATCAGAAGAGATGAAACACAAAACTTTTTATTATTATAAATCCGAGCATCCTTTAGTTTCCAATCATCATGGCAATAAAGTGACAAAAAAAATTAAAGAAATAAAAAAAGATAGGATCTACAGTTCATGGCAAGATGAAATACATTATGCACTTAACTTAATCAATGACCTATTCTCAAGAAGACACCCTGAGTAGACAAGGCTGAACATATGTTCCAAAAGGTTCAAGTTTAGCCCTGAAGCATATAAAAAAAAAATCAGAATTAATAAGTTCTCAAGCTTCTCAAAGTTCCCTAATTTGTATAATTAGAGACATTGTGAAAAAATCCTATAAATTATAATTAGAGGGCAGATTTATGTGACCCAAAAATTACATGCGACTGAAATAATATTACTGAAACAACCAACTCTCAAAAAGACTGAAATGTAAGACTGTTTCCACTATTTACAAGACCAGGAAGCAAAACATCAACTCAAGATCAACACCAAAAATCATAAATACCACAAAATTTTGAGCATATACGTCAAAAATAGCAAGCATATGACCAGATACGAAAATATTCACGATCAAAGTAACTCAGCTGGGAAAGTACTTGAATATTTCAAATGAAATATGATTTTAAAAAATAAAATTTATTAAAGATAACATGGAAAATTGTTCAAATTGTAAATTCCTTTCGTGAAAGAAAATAAGAGAAATAAAGTGAAAATGATTAAACTTCCTTCAGAGCTAAGTTTTGAACTATTCTCGGCTTGGAGGGGGTAAGAAGTTTTAACTTGATGTGTTCAAAGCTTGAATCTTGAGAATGTCAACACAACTTCTGATGGCTGAACATCTGTAGAAAAATTGCTATTTGGTCAAAGTTTTGGCCTTGCAACCATTAATTGGTCATAACTCCCTTAGTTTAGTTGGAATGACTTCACTCAGATATAACCAGCCAAAGAGGAGTATCCAGATAAACACAAACACCAAGATATTATGATATAGATATAACAACACTTAAGCAATATGACCTGCCATAACCTGACAAGATTGGCTCCTCCCATATGTGCAGGATTTCAATTCATCATATGTGGATGCACATGTATTGAAGACCATGAAATCTGTGCTTCAGACATTATCAGGCACATGCCCATGCAAATGTGCATATGGGATTCCCACTAAACTATTATGATAGCACATGGAACATTCAACCCCCTAGTGTCTGCTTTCACATAATAAACACAATAAATCTTTTGATCCAAATTAATTGACGGGAGTATCCTTTTTGCACCATATGAATTCAACTTGGAAAACCTTCAGACTCTAAACAAATAAGGATATGTGTACATTGAAAACTTTTCTCACCAATAGTCATGAATTCATGAAAGAAAGGGTTGACATACCTGAGTCATCTTCATTAGAGGAATGTTTGTTGGACATGGCAGAAGAGGGGGATTTTCTTCTCTTGCGCAAAGAGGAGACTGGGGAGGGGCTCAAGGGAAGGGTGTCATTGTTGTCATTATTGTTATTATTGGTCGTGTCACTGCTAGTGTTGAGCATGGAGATAGATGCAGAGGCAGGAGAAACCGGGATCAGTGCTGGAGAGGTTAAGATACGCTTGCTCTTGTTCCATGGCTCCCCTGAAACAAATTCACTAATTCAAAAACAGCCAGCTACTGTTGTAGGTCAATACTTACCGTATTTACTCATGTATAAGGCGCTTTTTTTTGTGCATATTTTATTGTGTTTGATGAGGGGGTGCGTCTTATACTCGAGGAAAAAATTTTCTTTTTCGGGAAAAAAAATTTTCAGCGTACCTATAACTCATTGATCACTAATTTGAGGCGGAAACTGTCTGCAGTCAGTCAGAACAGGTGAAGTATAATAAATATAAAACAGTAAACAGGGAGTGGCTACGTCGATTCGCTGACTTCATTCGGTATCGGAATCTGAGGTGTCTGGCGGCGTGGAAAATTGATTCGCGGAGCTCACATCCTCCTCTGATGGGCCGTTCCAGAGACAATGATTTTTCATGGAAAGCTGCTGACGTTTTCCGACCAACAGAAAATCCAACTTGCTTATGAATCGCGTCGTTCAACCTCATGATCCATTGAATTTTCGATGGGAGATCCCGTTTGCTCTCGAAATCGTTTGGGTTCGCGTCTCCATCACTCTCGGTCATTCCCTTCTTGATTACCGGAAATGATTCCTTTTTCCCCACGAAAGGCCATGAGATTCTTTAGAGCCGGGCTTAATTTCGCCTTCGCCTCCAACCGCTTCTGTATACAACTTTCCTCGATGTCATACTTAACTTTTCGCTACAAAATAGGGGGGGTGCGCCTTATACGCGGGGAATCTTTTTTTTACACAAATTGGGACCTCAAAAGCGGGGGTGCGTCTTATACACGGTGGCGCACTATACTGGAGTAAATACGGTATATAGTCCTGGGAATATATCTAAGCAAGTACACAAATAAGAAAAATAAAGTAGGCCTAGTTCAATATTTCCTAGTGAAAAAAAAAACTGCCAAGAAGTACCATGTGGAAGGTCAGACAAGCATGCCTACAGTGTGAAGGAATCTGGAGTTCTGACTAACATCCCAAATTGTCCTAAAGAAATCACAACTCAAAATGACAAGAGTTCTTGCTTGGAACTGTAAGAAACTTTTTGTTCAGTTGTTCTTCCAGATATAGCACACTTGCAAGCATAGGCCATGTAATTTCCTCTCCAGTGAAGTGAATTGTAATTGTAATTCTATTGTAATGCCACTCCTAAGATACATCAATGAATTGGTATAGCCAACATTTGCTCAAATTAGAGCTCAGTTGGTGGGGCTCAAGCTCACATGGGCTGCCAGAAATAAATAAAAATCCAGATTAAAAAGTAGCTAACCCCATTGAGTTTCACCCAACATCCATACTAATCTTCCAGTGTGTCTTGCATTTGAATCCAAAGGGAGCCATGAGTCTGAAAGAATCAATCTGATTTAAGCACATAAACTACAGAAAATTGATTAATGCATTTAATGTAGCTCAAGATCTAAAATGTCACTGTCTACACAGTAGTGGAGAATGGTGCAATTTTATGCACTTTTAAAAAGGGAAAAATTGAAGATAAGAAGGGAAGGACTGACATCTGTCATATGGAGGCTGGAGTGGATGGGAATTCCTCTCACACCAGCCCACCGGGAAGATGTCACGGCTGTCAAAGCGACAATAGTAGCCATAATTGTCTTTCCATCCATCAAAAGTCACATATATCAGATCGTTCTCCACCTTCCCTGTTTATATCAATGACAAAAGTGTGATGAATACAAGTTTTATTTCTTTAAAGAACCGAAACCTTTAAGGCACTCACCAACGCTGGCAACACAGATGAGGTGGGGATTCTTCTTGTCCACAGCTTCCAGCTTCAGCCCAGTCTCAAAGAGATTCCGGTCAGGGCCTGACGGCTCTGGGTAGAAGGCGGATGCAGGTGCAATGTCTGCATCCTTCAATGTCTTACTCAGGAAAGTGTGGAAGTTGGATGAATTACGTTGGAAACCTTGAAAGGCAACAACCAGAAGGTCAATTTGGAATCACATTTCAGTGAGAATGAAAAGATGTAGCTGCTCAAATGGTACATTCTAAGTCAAGTCCATCATTTTAAAATAAAACACTCAATGAAAATATTTAATAAATTATAGTTACCATCTCCCATTTCCTATTAAATTTGGCAAATATGGCTTTCCCAGTCCAAAAATCCAAAATGTAAACTTACACAAAATGATTAAGTCAGCAGATTAAATGCTGCAGAGGGATAAAATTCTCAGTGAATTTTTAAAGCAATTTTTAATCAACTTTCCTATTATTGCCAGTTTTTCCTGATCTCTTTCAATTTTCACCAGAATGATGAAATAGAATGGAAAAAGGGTTCTGTGCAGCAAATTCTAAAGTGATGAATGCTATAGAGCATCTCAGAAAGATCCATTCAAACTAAAAAGGCCAAGAGTTCACACAGAACTATGGTTTGTTCCAAAACAAGGTGATAATGTAATGAGGAATAGTACCTATAAATACCAATCTGTGCAATAAAAAACTCAGTTGCCAGGTCACTAAATGGAACTTAAGGGTGGATTTTTGAACATAGAACTATCCGATAATGCTCTGTTCAAAAATCCACCCTAAATTTTCTACATGGCTACTGAAAGAAGGTAACAAGGTAAGGTAGGACAGAGTAACCATGTTGTCTATCAGATTTCCAGTACTAGGTAACTCCATCCCTAGGTGTCTACAGACAAGATATCATCTTATTGTGCCATTAACAGTCAATGAAGTGTGCTAATTATTGAAATTTTAACTTGCAAAGTGACAACTTCCATTCTTGGGCCAATATTTCACACCATGTGAGGTACTACCTCAGGGAACATCTTTTAGCTATTGCACAAGATGCCAGAATATCCACATCTCCTTCATGCCTATTACCTGTTCTCACATAGCAAACCAAGTTTTTCCTGCAAACATTCATTAAGGAGAGAGAAATGCATCTTATGCCCATTTTTCTGAAGAGCTATGCATTGAATGTGCACATTTGCATGGGCTGAATTAGGTAGTAAAATGGAACAAATATTTTCATAAAAAGCACCAAGTATCCACAACTTACTTCTAAAATCCTGGAAGGCTTACTGGCAACATGAGTTTCAATTCAGATAGCCTCATAGTCACCAACTATTGAAGTGATTTTTGAGCTTTAGCTTTAGACAACATACCCAGAGGAGGTTGGAGCATGTTGCCTGATTTTTCACAGGTGCCAACAGGTTGGATGTCAGAGGAATTGACAAGGCGCCAGAAGTCATTGCGGTCATCACCTCCATCCAAGCGCAGTCGAAGTCGTGGCCCTGTTGTTCCAATAACAGTTGCAATGCATGTTGATGATAGGTTCCGGGGATCCCTGGCCTCCAGCTTCATCTTGGCTCGGAATTCATTTTTCAGAGGCTTGATGCTCTGAAAGATGTTGTGGATGCAGTTTTCATAAATTAGTTACGATTGAAACAATGCTTGGATTGTCAGGAAGTCATTTTTCATATATTTGAAATATAGACTGAAAACTTTGAATTTTTTTTTTTTGAAAGGGAGAGAAGAAAATGCTAAAAAGAAATCAGCAAAGAAAAAAAAGGGAAAACAGAACTAGCACAATCCAAAACTTCACTTTAAAACTTTCTCAGGACAAAGAATTTCAACAAAATTAGCAGGAATAGTTAGGGACAACACCGTAAAAATACACAAAGCTAACAGCAGAAAACTTGGTTAAACTTTTGCATGCATTGCAAGTATCATCTTCCCAAGAAACTCTCAGCAGCTGGATAAAACACTATAGGCTGAAATTAATTATAACACTGAAATTAAGAAAACTACTGGAGTGCATACACCAAATAGCAGCCATCATACAACCCCACTAACAGTCACCCAAAGCAAATAAAGCCCCTAGAGATACTTTATGAATGTAAAACCTTCAAGAATATGAAGAGGTATTTCCTAAATTGAAAGAAGTTCATGAGCCTTATTACATTATTCACTGAATAGTCTTTGTTTTCTTGTAATACATTATGTATTCTCATTCTCAATAAAAGGAAATTGAAGGTTGAAAGCTGTGATGCTTCCTTGAGCCCTTGCAGATAAAAAAAGACTATTCTAGTTACCCTAAGTTTGTTAGATAGGCCAATACCTGCTTAAAGAAGCGAGGAGGTGCTGGCTTGCTATGAGCTTCATGAAGATAAGTATCCCACACAAATGCAGCACATTCAAACTTGACTCCATCTGCCACTTTAGCTTTTTCTTGGGTACCATTAACATGACTCCTGTCTGACGACTTGTTCCGACACTGTTTGCAAATGTTGCTGCCACCACTCTCCTCTCCCATCGGGTTATCACAATGCACACACACGCCCTACCATGGAAAAAATAAAAAGGCTTATGTAGTAGCTTGCTCTTATGCAATAAGCATAGCTTATCCCTTGGCAATCCACTGCTGGACACAGTCTGACAATCTCCATGGCATTACAAATAAAATGGAATGCAAAGGGTTAAGCTGTGAGAGATTAGGCTGGTCATAGATGCAGTAGTATATTGAGTGGCTTATACCTATGATGAATTAAGAAGTCCTTCATGCTTTTCCAATAATGGGGTTGACAAATGAATTGCTTGCATAGATGCAAGAAGTCAATGCAAGATAATAACTCAGCCTGAATTCATTGTAGGCAGAGGCCAGTTCAGCTGAGAGCAACACAATCAAGCCTGGTTAAGCCATGGGGAGTCACCCTAGTAATCAATTATTTTTCCGTGTACTGGTTCACTACTGGATTCACCAAGCCTACCCTGGTGAAAATGAGCCTCAAACCAAAATTCATCAGTAAGAACTATAAGGTGGTGTACTTAAACTAACACTACTAACATGGGCAAATCCAATGATGAAAGAGTAGTGAAAGGGTAGTCAGCCAAGTTTTCAGATTCTTATGCTTAACTGTGACAAGCAGAAGGTAAGCTCAGCATCTCCTTGTGACCTCTTGGGCTAAATGTACTCTTCTACCACTACCCCTCATTCTTCAATACTAAGAATTGAGTAAATTTCCACAGCATGTGAAAGGGGTCAGATTTTAAGAGAGAAAATTTTCCAGTTTGGGATAAAATGGCTTTCTGCAAAGCTAGGTTAGTTCCTGCACCAGTCTTTGCCTACGTGCCCTAGATCTAGTCTACAAACCACTCCATGTCAACTTGCAGTGCCCTGAGGGGATTTATACTCATACCTATATTCTTGAAATTAAGAAGCCAGGCAGGAATGGAGAGATGGCATAATTTAACTTGTGCTGATCTGTGCAATAAACCCAAGCAACTAAAGAAGTGTATCATTTGAAAAGCTCATTCTAAAAGAAGTATATAATTAACTGATCAACTAAGTTCAAGGAGACTACAACTGAGTCATAAACCAAAGAGTGAAATGTGAATCTAGCCATATTGTTTAAGTGATGTCAGCTAAACTCTGAAAAGGCCACAACCGAAAGCCATCAAAAGCAAATCAGGGGTTGGGATTCTCAACAGTTATAGAAAGAGATCAATTACCTTTTTGTTGGCCCTCTTGTATGAGAGCATGCAGTTGGGGGAACAGAAGGCCTTCTTTTCACCCTTCTGGTTGGGGATGATGAACTTGAGTGTCTTGGCCCGCTTGGGACATATGACACACTTTTGAAGATCTGTCATCTTTGCACTGCAAACCCCTCCTAAGATTTCAAAATATTGAATTACATGATTGACTAATTAGTTGTCAAGGAGGGAGCCAAGAGTATAAGTATGTATAGGTAACTGTCTTTAGGAGTTGTGGCCTTGAGTAGAGATTCATTGGCTTTGTCTTGCAACCATTTATTATTCTCATTCACATTTTACAATAATTTAGACCAAACATAGATTGTGCACTTTCAGATTGAATGGTAAAATCAAGATCTTTTCATATGATACAAAGGCAATTTCTTAAGTAAGTCTAGACGTGGGGCAGATCAACATTAGCCAAGAGAATCCTGAAGCTACTGGATCAGTACCACAGGCCTAAAGAAAGGTGAACCTACCCAGGCATTGACCATTTACAATGATTCATAGGATCCAAATTGGCTTTACTACCTGACCAATGCCACATCCTATATTTAGGAAAAAGGGAAAGTCAATCATGCACTATGCATAGGTCTAGGTTCCCACCTTTCTTGTCTTTCCTTTTCATCTTTCACATCTTTCCCTTGATGTTCTCATAATTCCCTCCTGTTTCCATTATGAAGGGCAGGGCCAAGCCTGCAAATTGAGGATAACATCCTCATGTAAGACAGATGAGGGATATGAAAGGCAGAGGCAGCCATATGCCTAGGACCCTAGGTCTAAAGGTTGCTGCACAAGTTAGTTTATACCTAAAATATACTATCAGAAGAGCTTTTGATATGTAGACCTCTACATATGCCCTCACACCATAGGGCATTTGAGATTAATTTTAAACACCAACAGACACACATCACACACCCTTGTCCATCATCCATTGTACTCCAATGTTCTTCCAGTCCTGATGGTTGGATAAAACAAGAAGGGAGGTATCAAAGTTTCATTATGTCACTGCTACCCTTCATCACATCTCTGCATGTCTGGTAACCACTCTTAGCAATCCAAGATCCAAGTTAATATTCCAATAACTTCTTATAGATCAGGAAATGGTCACAGGGATAGTCTCACTGTGCTTATGGTAAAAAGCAGGCATGGCTTTCATAGTGAAAACTTTGTAGGTTTTCTTGACCAAAGAATTTTCAATAAAGGACTAGCAGAACAAGGGCTGGGGTTCCACTAATCATTCATCTACCTCTCTGGGGCAAAAATTATTAAAAGAATTTATATCTGCCTGCAAGTATGCTTTGATAGGAAAATGAATGTGGCACAAAACTTCCCTCTTCACAAAACCATACTAACCATTGGTTTGCATGTAAAAAATATAATTCAGAATGGTTCAAGTTCAAAACGGGCATGTAACTTTTGAAAAGCAAAGTATGAAGGCAATTAGAGCAGATAAACCATTGTAAGCTAAGGAGTGTGGAGAGGGATGGTGACATAATGAACCATACCAGGAATCCAATGCAAAACGGTACAGCGGACCTATAACGTCGGCCAGGTAGTAAAGGTGTGCATGAAACAATAATACCCGCCTAGCATAGCTTAAGAAATTTACCCTTCAACAATAAGTCAAACTCAATGCGACGAACCCATGTCCGTCACAAAGGCTGCAATAATGAATGGTCAACTTCTCTGGTAAACTCATGTGAGAATCGAACGAAGTTTGAGTAGGAACTTGATCTTATCACATGCCTAAGCCTACCTGAAGGTTCAGCCTCTTTTACGAACCTTTCCTAGGCACGGTAGGCGAATCTTCACCGGCGTTGGTCGCCATACTCGGCCCATAAAATAGAAGAGGGCCGTATAACCTGAAGTGAAACCCTTCACAAGATAATCTACGATTACGCAGAACTAAAAACCGTAGATGTAGATGAGGACCTCATCTACGTAAACTGTTAAGGAATCACGACTCCGCGAAGAATAGCTGTCAGTCAACGAGTCACTGAACGGAGCCATGACGAGAATTCCAATCGCGGATGTCAGAACGCTACAATGTTGCCGAATCCCATCCCTCTTCTCCCTAATGCCCCAAATCCATTCGTTGTGATAACGACTGTCGCGAGAAATTAAGTGTAAATCTCAAAGATATTTTTTGAGATTTTAAAATTTATTTCCTCTTTATAAAACGTATGTTAGTGATGCAAATGAAGGCCTAGAGTCCATTATATGGCAACTGTCTGCTTTGGAAACTTGCTGTGATCACCATATTCTACTTGTTCTGGGGTGATACCTTTTCCTTAACCCTTGCAGAGCCAGAATGGATTAGATCGACGCTACGAAATTCGTTTTAAAAATGTCAGAGTCGAAGAGGTGGCACTAAACGGGTGAAAACGAGAGAATAATCTCTCGAGAATAATCCATCGCTCTGGAGAAATACATGTACATTTTAAAATATTTTTATTGCCAGCTCTTCGATTCTGGCACTTACAGGGCCGTAAAAAAGGGAGGGCACCTGCCCCGGGCGCCATCTAAGGAAGGGGGCGCCGAGAAGGGAGGAGGGCGAAACAAGTGAAAAGTGAATGAGGCACAGAAATAAATTAAAAGGAAAAAATGGGTTGCGCAGTGAAAATATCGTCGTAAAACGATAGAATGGAAAAGTTTTGCAATACCTAGAACCTAGAACCTAGAACCCCCATGAACCATTTTCCCACATCTTTTTTTAACTAAAACAAAACATTACCGAGCTACTCCCATGAAGACTTGTCGGTGATCAAGACCTTGCGAGTTTAAAAAAGGATCGGAAGCCAGAAAAATGATGAATGAATTTTCTGAGAAAGAAACTTCCAGAATGATCCTTCTGGTTCAACACGCGCATTTCGACATTTACAGCTTTTTTTCTGCTATTTTTCTGTTCTGGGCCTTTCACTACCTTGTTTTCGAGTCTCTTCAACTTTCCGAATGATGTCCTCAAGACCACTTCTTGGCCAGTTCTTGTTTTACCAGAAAATTCATTCATTCTTCTGGCTTCCCATCCCTTTTAAACTCAAGATCCACGCCAAGTCTTCATGGGAGTAGCTCGGCATTGCTTTGTTTTAGTATAAAAAAGTGGGAAAAGGGAGAAACACATCTTAAAACATTGATACAGAAATGTGTTCTTATCAACAACTGCCGCTGCTCCAACTCAAACGGCAGGTGGGGACCGTTGCAGCAGTTTTCCGAATGGAGGAGGCCATTTTCATCCTGATGAAGCAAAAAACTTGTAATATCCTAACTCGTAATAGCATAACATATCTACTGGAAAGAAGTTATTTCATGGTTGCCTAAAAGCTTACTCATATCAAGGCACTGCAGCCTGATTTACACCATATTGAAGTAAATAGCTTTGTTTTTTTTTTTAGTACATCCGATCCACGATGGGCCAAGAAAGGCTCTGCACCTTGCAATGCTTTCTGTTGAAAATCAAGCAGCGAAGGAAGTGGA
Organism: Darwinula stevensoni; assembly: GCA_905338385.1. Taxonomy (NCBI): domain Eukaryota; kingdom Metazoa; phylum Arthropoda; class Ostracoda; order Podocopida; family Darwinulidae; genus Darwinula; species Darwinula stevensoni. Next base: position 34,788 of record CAJPEV010000888.1, read on the forward strand.
TTTTGATCATATTATTGACATATTTGCGTATCGCAAAGCAAGGAAAGCTGTGCTGTGATTGTAGAGGGAGACTGTGTCAATGAATGCTCTTGGGGATACTCAAGAGCTCATGACTGTTCCGCATTCTTGAATTTAAAAAAAGCCAACTTGGCTTTGCCATTCAGATTCACTTTAACTGAAGGCGTGCAAACTTGGACGTGGACACGCAGGTACTAGTTCTAGGGAATGGCAGACACAAATGAGGAAAAACGCCAGGGAGGGAGGAGGAGGGGGGTTGCATCCATGACTCCCTGCCCCGGGTCGCCACATGGAGTATTTACGGCCCTGGGCACTCATAACGTAAATTCGTTGTGTCGATCTAATCGACTCTGGCACGATAAGGATTAAGAGCTTTGCTTCAGAGTGCTCCAATACTGCAACTTATTTTCTCTTCGAATTTGCCATCCCTTATTCATCTTTTCTTTTCTTATCGTAATACTCAAATGAAAGTAGAAGTTCCCCAGCAAACAAGGCTACGTTGGACTAACGTTGTAACAACGTTCCAAACGTTTATTCAATGCTGATTCAACGTTATGTGTTTCAAATTGTTTGTTGGGAGAGTGGTTGAACATTCCCAAGCAAGCACAGACACATTCCATATCAGAACTTCTTCTGAACAGTGATTCAACATTTCACAGCAATCGACACAGTTACGTTTCCATCTTATGACACGTTCCTGGAATTCCCGATAAGTGATGCTCCTGAACGTCGAAGCATAAGTATTCCGTAGACTTTAGTTAGTAACACTGGATAAGTTCTTGGTCATTTCTTGAAGAAAAAAAGTATCCCCTATTGGATTGGCATGCTCCATGATGTTAACAGAAATATCATTCAAAATTGCAACTTAAGAAGGTATATCATAGCGCCATAACACTGCTAAAATATTCAAGAGGTGTTGAACTTGAACCTTCAACGTTGATGGCACTGTATTGACACTGGCTGAACGTCCCCACACTCCCCACACTACTATGTTTGCTGGGCATTCATTGAGTAAAGGAGTTCACCTCTGAACGGCTATGCTCTGGAATGTCCTGGGAGTGCTCTTAAGGCGGAACGCAGGTTGCGCAAGGTTTCCACCAGTATTCCTTGTATCGTGAACACGAGAAGGAAAGCATACGGAAGCTAGGATGGTGTCATGTTCTAAAGTAGCACGGAGGTAATGGACGAGAAGCGGCCCAGGCGTTATAATTCGGATTCCTGACGGAGGCTGTAATTTGGCGGCTGGAATATAAAATCAGCCGACGAGCCGCATCCTCAAGGATATTGCATCTAATGATTGCGTCGACCTCCTGGCGGCCCAGAAGGTGGCGTGCCGGTGACAAATGGGACATTCGGCAGATGGCCCGCAACTTAGTACAGGTGGAGGGCCACCACCTACCTGCCATCTGTCTTGCACAGGGATTTGTATCTTTGTATTAGGATTTCGTGGTCAGCCATCAGGGGGGGGAGGTTCTACTCACCTTGGGAAAAGTCAGGCTGAACACAGGTTGGTTAATGGTATGTACAGACTTGTCAAGAACCATATTCAGCCAACTTTGGTATTTCTCATTAGATAAAAGCGCAGGAGTGTTGACCGCTGGAAGACAGGGATTTATTTGGTAGTAGTGGGAGATATTCATCATTGTCCTACGTTATAGGATACGGTGTTATTTACTTGAGTTAGACATTTTATCCCTTGACTTCGACAATGGTGCATGGTGAGGGTGGTATAGCGGGCCGACGCAGAAACTAAGAGTTCCAATCTTAGGTGCAGATTTCGCTCCCGTCGCTCTTGCGGGTAGCTTCATCGCAATCCTTCCGACACCCGTTTCCAGAGCAGCGTTCATTTCTGTGCTTCTCTTTATTCCGATCTGCGGAGAATGGCATTGATGCCGAAGGTAAAATGAGCTTTGCGTCCCGCCTGGAACCGTGCGGAGCATTTGCCTCAGATTCGAAGAGACAGGGGAAATCGAGAGAAGGGGTAGCGGCCACTGGGAAAGGAAACTCAGTGATCATCAGGAAAGAGAGCTGGTATCCATTGTCTAGAGAAGGAATGATGTGACCCTTAAACAGTTGAAGGAGCAGGTGGAAACGGACAAGCTTGGCATCTTTCGGGCAGATTCAGGTTTGAAAAAAAAAAGGTGGTTAACGGTGGCGTGGTGGCGTTCAGTTCGCCTGCCATCACACTGCCAAAATACTGCGTAATTCGAACAAATTCCAAGATATAGAGAGTGAGCAGCCCATCCCAACCTCGTTGAACGAACTTCCCCCAGCTTCCGCAAGGCAAGAAGTGGGTGAATGTCATCGACGTTCGGAGGGCCCTTAACTAGCAATGCCGCTTTGCTGCACCCACAACGATCCTGTTCGTGCTCACCACTCTGGGTCGAAAGAAGTGTGCTACTTGGGATACGTTGAATAAAAACTACATCTGAATGTCTCATTCCGCATTTTAGGAAGCAAACATTTAGATATAATCTATTGTATTGATATCAATAGTATTGCCTGAGCAGCGTAAATTCAAGTTGTAAGACCCTGTCAGTCGCGAACCTTGCTTCTGTAAACCTGCAACTTGATAAATCCCCACAAAAAGTCCAATGGTGTCAGTTCCTGCGACTAGTCCCATGGCCTGTCCCAACCTCGGCCTATCCACCGCTCAGGAAACCTAGTTCTGTCCTCTCTGGTACTGTCAACGTGGTGCATGGTCAACATTCACTTATCTCTCCACGTTTCCACTATTCCAGAACTGTTCTGTCGAGTAAACCTGAAATTTAAAGGAAATTTATCGTTTTTCATTCAAATAGATGGGGACATCATTGACTCCCAGTATATGTCCACCTCAGCGGCGTAGTGTCGGGGGTCACTTAAAAAAAAGAAACAAAAGTGAGAAGGAAAAGACGCATGAAATGCATGAGAACGGTGTCTCAAGGTTCTCAATCGATGAGCCGCGGTCCACTGAACACATTGATGTTCTGTGGGAGTAAAAGGAAGGTTGAAAACCATTATCCTAGAGTTCCCGTGCCTCCCCACGTTACGCTTATGATCCTCCTCAGACTCAGAAGAAAGGAAAACACACGGGGCTTGACAGGTGTGGTCTGGGTAGTGTCCTTGACGGGACACTACCCAGGTCTCAGGAGGATGTAGACGTGAATGACAGACGCTAATTCCAAGTATCTTTCAAATTAATAGAAATCTTATTTTTGAGGTTCATCCCCTGGGGACACATTTTTTCAGGGGGACATTTCCCCGAAATCACTTCATTCCAGCGAAACGGACAGGTATGATATAAAGCCGGAATTCGATACAAGAGTAGTTTTCAAAGTGATCCTTTCTGGGTACATCCGCGGAGGACTTTTATACAAAGGGTGTTTAGAAAGTTATGCCACTTTGTGCATAATTTGTTTATTTCCAGTCTTGCAAAAAAAATGTTGACACATTGATAGAGGTGACATAGAGGAACAATATTCTACATATCTATATAATCTCCATTAGCTGGTACACATTTGCACTACCTCTCAAGCCAATGTTCAAATCCTTTTTTGTAAAAATTCACATTCAACCACTCCTTTACAGTACCCTTAACTTCATCAGCATCATCAAAGAGTCTTCCATGCAAATCATTCTTTATTGGCCCAAACAAGTGAAAATCACTTGAGGTCAAATCAAATCTTGGGCTTTAGAGTAGGCGGGGCAAGAAGTTCATGGTGTCAACCTTCTGGGATAGCGAAGGAGTCTTTCCCTCAGTTAAAAAAAAAAAAACTTCATAAATAGATTAATTTTCCTTCAGAGGTACTGCATAAAGGAATATAATTGTGTGATTAAACCCAATAGGAGCAATCACCCCAAGTTCCTACATTTGAAGCGGAGTATCTGGTGGGACTTTTTTGGCGGATGAAGTCACACAAGGAGACGCATTGCGAAAAGTCACCCGATATATGCTCCATATATCGGAAGCCACGTGACGTAACAATAAAAACTATTTTAAAAAAAACCGTTAAAATTGACTTTGAAAGTTAGAAATGATTATGTAAGGGTCTTCGAGAGGAGATAAATGTCAATTTAATGCTGCCAAACGCTTTTTCAGCGACGTCACAATTAATGTTCTCTAAAATCTATGGAGCATTACTACAAGTACTGCGAACGCCAAAAGTTATTATGGCACATTAACAGCCATCAGATTTACTTACATCGGAAAGCATCGTAGGCGTAGACGCGAGAGTTGCATTGCTTTACAGTTATTGACGAGGTACATCCAGTCAACCCTCGATACACCGCCACTCTCGCTAACCGCCAACTCTTTCCTGCGAACGAATCTTCCCCATAGGCTTACCATACGTGGGTCATTCCAAAAGTTTCTTTCGCTCTCTTGCTGTATTGTTACCTTGTAAATTCGGGGCTAGCAATTTTCAAACTTTAATCTGTGACTCATTGTCATATCTTTCTATATTTCAGATATTTGTCAGCTTTCCTAACGGAGGTTATTGCTGGAGTTGAACCATGTCTACTTTTGACCGTTCATTTTTACAACAATCATTCAGTCGGGATGACGTCAGGACAATCATTAAATTCTAGGTGATACTGGAAAAATTCTGTCCCGAAATCTACGAGCTGCTCACTTCGGCTCAAGGACACTATGAACCATCTATCCAAACTGTCCGACATTGGTACCGTAAGTTTAAGGAAGGTTGCGCATCAATACATGATGCAAGTCGCTCTGGTCGTCCTGTGAAAGCATCCACCGAGGATATGGTGGGTTGTGTTCGTAAAGCCCTTGAGGAAGACAGACGGCAGACATGTGAACAGTTTGCTGACAGACTGGGCATGTCTAAAATCATGGTGTTCCACGTTCTTACCGAAAATCTCATGTGACCAAGTTCGGAGGATGCTTATCGGACGGTATCAATGTCAGACCGTTTGGTTAGATGGCGAACAGTCTCCTAGATTTTTCCAGTATCACATAGAATTTAATTATTGTCCTGACGTCATCCCGACTGAATGATTGTTGTAAAAATGAACGGTCAAAAGTAGACATGGTTCAACTCCAGCAATAACCTCCGTTAAGATAACTGACAAATATCTGAAATATGGAAAGATATGACAATGAGTCACAGATTTAAGTTTGATAATTTCAGGCTCCAAATTTACAAGGTAACAATACAGCAAGAGAGCGAAAGAAACTTTTGGAATGACCCACGTAGGCTTCCATGTCAGTCCGCGCGCTTTTTTCCCCGACCCCCTCCAATTTCTATGAAGTTCGACATGCCGATAGTACCTATTGAGAAAACAAACTACAGCAAATTTCAGCTCCATGCATTATGCATTCTGAGAATGACAGACAATCACAAATTCGATAGCTTTGGGGTACTTCGGACCCAGGGATCATAACTCCCTTAATAATGAAGATAAACACGTGAATATGGTATCGTTGGATAGATTATAAAATTCCATATCAGACGATATGTAACACACGGTGATTTAAGCAATGACCTTAGCCTACTTGCTTTGTAATGACCTTTAAATTTGACTTGACCAGGACCTACGTTCTCACATTCGATTTCGCTAAAATTCTAGATCATCCGTCATGATCTCCTTTATGTACACCGCAAATTTCAATTTGGTTTTTTGAATATCAACAGAGATATGAGCATTTTAGTGGACGACCTTCATAACATGCACCGGTATAACATCAGAGCCATGGGCTGCCTCTGCAGAACTACCTTTGTGCCAAGTCGCTTCAATGTTCCTCCTGATCCGTCACACGGGTCCTTGCCGCGGGAAGTTGCGAAACCAATGCCATTTCGAAACATTCCATAGTCTCTTGGTGTCAAGCAACGTTTACAAAATTCTTCCAGTTTCCAATTCCGCAGGGACAGAGGAGTGATCAGATACGCAGCTTCTCCAGGCGACAGTTCAAGTTTATTCACTATCCAGTGTTGGGGAAAAGGATGGTTTTAAGTGTAAAGGAAAATTTGGAAGTGTGCCGTAAGAAGGAAGCGAACATGGTCGAAAGTCAGCAAAACCTTGCGAAATATTATTCAGTGCTTTGGAACAATAATGTGAGCAGACAGATTAGCTTAACCTCTTAAGGCATGATTTTTTATTTTTTTCGGTGAAAAAAATTTGGTAGGCTTCACTTACGTCATAGAACACGGGAAAAGTGGAAATTTTAATTTCCATTTTAATTTCCACTTTTCCCTTTTCACAAATTTGTAAGCAGTAGGCCCGAAAATGTTATTGTTGCTCATTTGCTACAAACAGCATTTTCAGCCCTCTCACCCACGCTGCATGGACGCTAGAGAGCTCAGTCGATCCGTCAACATTCGTACATATCTCAACGCAAAAGAAAGTGTAAAAATACGGATGAGCCTGGACGCTGGATTAGCGTCAAGTTGAAGATAATTGCACCAAAAACGTCAATCTGTCACACGACGAAGCCAGGTGGTTTTAATTTGCTTGCCATCAGGAGTGTATGGCACCCAGTGACCGCATGGTTGCTGGGTATAAGGACCGGACTGTTGCACATCAGCTACAAACAGATTTGCCACAGAAGCTCGCTACCTACGCGATCTAAAAATGTTTATTTGGTATGTAGCATATCTGCTACGCCATGCATTAAAGGGTAAAAAAAAGAAAGAAGTAATTGGATTTCATGTTTGGAATAGATAGAATCATTTTTCGAAGCTGTGTAGTTGGTGTATTCTGAGGCACGGACCATTGGCAGCGTGGATAAATTAAAGTGAAAATTTGGTCCATATTTTATATAAATTAGGAGAAAATTCTCAATTTTAAAATCATGCCTTTCAATTTAGCGCCAAAATCGGCCGAGACCAACAGTGGCGGTATATAGAGTTCACTGTAATTAGAAAAAAGGCAGATACACTGGATTCACAGGACCGAGTCTTTTTTCCCATTTCTTTCACTCAATGAATCTTCTTGTCTGCATTTTATAGCAATTACCATCCAAAGACTGACTGGTCTTGGAAGTCACTTTCAACCTGTTCTTTCCACTGGTGAGATGGGAGTATGTTGTCTGATATACAGCAATAGAAATGAGAGCCAGTATCACATTGTAAAAGGCATTTTTTATCCTCATTCTCAAAAACCTTATGTCCAATAATTATCACTAATATGATGGACCACAAGATGAGATGAAGAGGATGACAAGGAAGTGGGGTCAAGGGGCAAAAAAAAAGAATCAAAGCTGGGCTGGAGCAAGGCAGCAGCTCCAATCAAAGATACATGCACGCTTACAAGGACATTCTTCCTCTGGATTGCAAACACACAATACGACGGTGATACCAGTGATGCAGAATATCTCCTCACGACAATAAATCTGTAATGAAAGTATTTAATCAAATTAATCTGCGGAAAGAATTCAACCCAAGATACAACCCCATGTTTCAATCATGCTAATATGTTACATGGTTACATAAATCTGCAATACAGGCAAACACATTTAGAGATCAACCGATATTAATTTTACCAATCACTCCAATTTCAATATTTACCTATATTTGCAGCCGATATGATTTTGGCTGATATTTATGCATTAAATGAGACGGAAACAAAATTATATTGATTCGGTCATCAGCAGAGGTTGATTTGTTTCAAACGTTCCTTAATAAAGAGCAACTTGCAATTACACCTGAGCCTGCATGGCCTTTCTTCATTTGAATATTCTTTCACTCGGGACAATGTGCATGGTGCACTAAAGAACTCCCTAGCCACAACTCCCATGGCAGGATGCATTCATTAGGCTTTGTACAACTTGCACACACCCACCTCCCCGATTGTCTTGCTCCTATGGACCTTCCCTGTGCACTACCGGCACTTGAAAGTCCCTCCCTTCACCTTTGCTTCATCATTCAGTGAAGCCACATGTCCCATGAAACACTTTCCTGACCCCGTTTCCATCTCAATGGGAACGAAAATAGAAACGAATAATACAATGAATTCTGAAGCGGTAGCAGAATGCAAACTTCAAGTGGCTTGTTCAGGATTCCTGAAACTTTCGTTCTTTATCCACACATGATCGCATTCATGAGCCCTTGCTCAAATTTTCCAAAGAACGTCATCATGACTGCTTATGCAAGCCTATTAGTGAAAATGTTTAAGGAACTAGATGTTTGGGAACACAAACCTCCCTAAGAGGGGGGTGTCTGGAAGACGTACAATGCAAGGTTTGACTGAGGCCTATGGAAAAGGGGCTACTGTCTTTGTTGTAGGACTTAGCTATTCCATTTTGATGAATCCCACAGCTATGAATAGGTCTATAGGGTGGACCACAAGTCCCAATCGGTTGTAATTAAAGAGAAAATGAAATTTAAATCAAATAAAAAATTTTTGTCATAAGTTTAGATATATTTATCAATTATTCTAGGTGAAAAATACAACCATCAAGACAAATAATTTCCCTACTAATAGATTATGTCAGTGTGAGCTCCATCATACATAACACAAAGTTCTATGCGACATTTGCTCAGCGTTTCAGGGGTAATCTTTGTAAATGCATTGTGGATGGCTGCTCTCAATTCCTCCACATTATGCATACACACTTTGTGCACTTGTTCCTTTACAAACAACCAACAAATGACAACTTTATGAATGGTTTGCTGACATTTCTTAGTGGTGAGGAAAGACAGTGAAGTGCATGCACATTGGAGCCATCAGTTTCAATGCCTTGGTGGATTTTTTCAGAACTTTTATCATAACTGATTGGGACTTATGGGCCACCCTGTAGGTCTATGTAACAAACCAAGAACAGGAAGCAGTTGGAGATCCATGTCTTCATGTTTTTCGGATGGCAACCTTACTTATGCATACCAGGGTTTCCACAGGGTAAATGGAAAAGCTGGTGGTGGTCACATTTTCAAGTTCCAGATTTATAGTGGAATTTTCTTTTAATGTTGACAACTGATATATCAGTCGATCTCTAGGATTCATACAGTTCCAAGGAATTCAACACATTACCCACCTGTTGCTATTATTTTATTACATAATGCAAATCTGTAATCATATAACTCAAGCCACTCCACTCCTTCAACCAGTGAAAGGAATTCTTAAGGAATTGCATTTAGAGAGGGGTAATAAAGGTAGCCATATTCACCTCAGACTTTAATCTCCAGAGAAAAGACTGATAAAAACTTCAGACTTTTCATATAAAGGCAGCTCCAGAGGTCATGCAACATAAAAGTCTCATTTTCACAGGTAAACCATAGGACTGATTCCCAAGTTTCTCCATCTTGCTGGAGCCATACACTTTAAAGATGGGATACCTAATAGAATGAGCTTATCACTCAAAACATATGCAAAGAAGTCAGATAATTTTTCAACAAGAAAGTGAGTGCAGAAGTCAAAATGTACCATATTCTGCAGTAAAAGGACAGTGATACAAAATCTCCCAATACTGTACCTGAAGTTGAGACTTATATGAATCCTATCTGCTTATTACTTGGGAAGAAGTGGTCAATTTAGGTTGCTCATGGTTGAGGGACCTTAGAATTTCCCCCCCTTCCCCATCTTCTCATCAAGTATCAATAAGACTTATTTGCCCAAATGGAAGGCCCAACACACAATCACTGAAATTCCTACTTCCTGGAAAATCTCTAGCATTGCTAGCTTGATGGGCTATCAAAGAAAGGCTGACCAGAAGGCATGAGCTTTTGTTTTGCATCTAGGGGATGAATGAGCGGTAGAAGCATGGCATTATTTTCCTCTGATGACTTCTCTCCATCTTCCAGTCCTCCATTCTTCATGGTTGATGGACTTTCAGCACCTCCACCATTCTTCACATTCTGGTCCTCTTCCCTGCAGTCAAAAGATGATCTCCTCAGATCCCTCAATTACAGCAGCATACTCAGTGAATTCTCAATTAAATGAAGACTACATCTAACATCTTAAGGAACTGAAAAATTCACATTTTGCAAAATCAACTTCATATTACCACTAGTTGTGCCTGGAAGCTACAGAAGCTATTGGAGCAAATAAACATAAAATGCATTTCCAGTCAATCTGTTCAGTCAATCCAGCTCAGATCCAGTCAGTTCAGCTCAGAGCTGACATTCAACAAGCAAAGTCATCTTCCAAAAAAGAAAACTTCACATTTTTATTTGGAATAGCATTTTACACATATGAACTATTTTCTGTAAATCTACCCTGAAATCTGTTTCATCCATACCTGAGAGAAGTGGGAGCACCATTGAAAAGTGAGGAAGACACATCCTTCCCACTTTCTTGGGAGTCGAGGGAGGAGAGGGCAACCCCACTTTGAGATGGAGATGGGGTAGGGCTAGAGGAGGATGGTCCACCACCTCCCTTACGGGTGCGGCTCATGATCGCCTCCAGCTTCTTCTTGCGGGCCAGCCGCTCCTCCTCCTCCCTTTTCCGCTGTTCCTCCAGCTCTTGCATTCGACGCTCTTTCTCTTCTCGTGCCCGCCTCTCTGCCTCTTCTTTCTCTGCCTTCAGCCGAGCTTCTTCCTCCCGCCTCTTTTGCTCCTCTTCCCCCTTCCGCTGTGCCTATACAGCAAAAAAAAAAGAGAATGGTTCATGAGTGCAATTAGGATAATAAACTGGAGCCAACTGTGAAGAAATTACACACCACAAAGTGTACACATAAGGCTCTAATCCTGGCAGTGAGCAAGTAGCATCTGTAGACTTTCCTGCTTTATGAACAACAGTTACATTCATAACAGGCAGTATTCAAGAACACCTACAGACTGTTTTAATGTTTAGAGTCTCAAATATGAATTGAGTCAGCATCTCCAATAGGATTCAGGATATCAAGAACAAAGGACAATACTGATAGAGGTGATATCACTAAAAAAAAATATGGCTCCTGTCATTCCAAGTATTACCTGTGCAGCATGCATATGTGAAGACAGTCAAAATTTGACTCGATGTGGATGACTGAATATTAACTGCATTGTATCACAACCACAGGTAATCCAATGCCAGCACAGTAGTCAGGTCACTGTGTGGCAGTCACAAAGTTCCTAGCTAAGTCAGCTACAGATGATCTTGACTTAATGATATGGAATTCCAATCTCTCACCATTTCTGATATTGCCATCAATCAGCCCTATCATCTTCTAGCATCATTTCCATGGCCACCAGACCATGGCCATGGTATAAGGCAGAATTGGCAGTCACATCAGCATGAAAGTGATTCAAGTTACCATGAAAATCAATGCATTTTTAAATGAAGGATGGGGAGATCTCTCTGGGAAAGGGGATAGGCCTATTTTATTGAGTTTTCTCACTCTTTGTCCCATGCAAAAATATTTATATTTGTGGCAATAGGGAGGCAGAGAATGAAAAGATACTTGGACTAAACATGGTGTCTCGTGGAGCTGTCATCACTATCTGATGTTTTGCATCTATATACCTCAATATGATGGGCATAGCCCTGAAAGTGTTATGATAGCACTGCTGGGTGTATGACTGACCTCTACTCTTCTCTCAATAGAATACCTTGAAACTAGGGCTGTACTGATGCATCAGCAACCACTGATAAATCACCAGTATGGTACCACTGGTAAGTTAGGAAGCTGCCAATGCTGACAGAAAAATGTGCAAAAAAAATAAAAGTAAATGCTTGAAAGGGGCTGTGTAAATGATAATTCTCAACAGTGACAGAAAGAAGGTAAGACTGTCATAATGCAACAATCAATGTATCAATGTTGGAAGAATTGATGGTTTAAGTACCCATTGGCATGGTCACACCTAACCCAATCATGGATGACAAATGATGATGGATAAAGGTATGCACCCAGATTGAGGCAAGGAACAACAGAAGTCAAGCCCCTGTCCAATCACAGCAAGAGATGACTGAATCTGCCAGCCCCCCCTCCCTCCCCCCACCTGTGATGCATCAACGCCTCATCTATAGTTCTGGTCAATACTGTGACATTTTTTAAAGTCATCAAGACAGCCACTAAAAAGTAGAACATGGCTTCCTAAAGGGCTAATTTGAATAAGTACTTTATATCAAGGTTGCTCATTCTTTATCTACAAGTCACAATCAACCATCATCAGGCACCAGTACAGCTCTACTCAAAACAGATCACAGGAAAAGCCCTAAAATTTCACCTAATAATGACATTACTGTTAAAATAATGTATTTACATGTGTATAAGGTACTTTTTTTGCATATTTTATTGTGTGTCATATTTGGGGGGAAAATTTCTCTTTTTCAAGAAATTTTTATCAGTATACCTATAACTCATTGGTCACTTATTGAGAGCAGAAACAGTGTCTGTAGTCAGTCAGAACAGGGAAAATATAATATAATAATAATAAAACAGTAAACAGGGAATGGCTACATCAATTCACAGACTCGACTCGTTATTGGAATCAGAATCTGAAGTGTCTGGCAGCATGGAAAATTCATTCCTGGAGCTCTCATCCTCCTCCAAGGGGTTGTTCCAGAGACAACCATTTCTTGTGGAAATTTTTGAGCCACTGAGGTTTTCCAATGAGGAGAAAATCCAACTTGCTTCATGAATCGCACCGTTCATCCTCACGATGCATCAAATTTTCTATGGGAGATCCTGTTTGCTCTTGCAATCATACAGGTTCACATCTCGATCATCCTAGTTTTACACATAGACCATCCTTTCGAGACCAAAAACTGGCAAACAGTGCCAGAACAAAGAGATATGTTTACACAGATGCATCTTATACATGGTGGCACACTACGCTCGAGTAAATATGGTATACAGCAGCTCTCCATTAATAATAAAAACTTTAAATGAACAGAAATTATGCCATTTCTCCACTCTTACCAAAGCTAACCATACTCAACAAAGGGACCATTCTGCACTCAAGTTTTTCACTAAATTCTGGTCTATTCTGTACTGCTTTAGTAACCTGTTGTCATGTCAGTCTCTGATATGCTCAATTGTTTATAATGTGGTAGTGCAACTGAAGCAAATGCATTACATCCAATCTTAAAATCCTAAACAGAAAGAGGTGATAATGAGAACATAGCCATACCAAACAGGTCACAAGAACTTGGATCAAAAGAATCCTGGTGTCCTAATGTACAAAACAAATTGGGTGCAATTCATGTACACTCACAGTGCTAAAGGATTTACAAGCGATGAACTAAGATTAGATTCTGCAAGATGTAGTCCTTCCATAAAATTTTATGGGCAACAAGCAAGGGTACAGACCTCTTCAATAGCCCTCTGGAGCCGTTCCTCCTCAGCCCGCCTAGCCTCCTCGATTAGCCTTTCCTGCTCCTCCTCCCACCTTCTCCTCTCTTCTTCCTCTTGCCGAATCCGTTCTTCCTCAGCCAGACGTTCTTCCTCCTCCCTCCTCTTTCGCTCCTCCTGCGCCTGCCTTCGCTTCTCTGCCACAGCTGCTTTAGCTTCCTCCTCTGTTGTGATCCTCCCTTTTCCTCCTATACCTTCAGAGGGTCAATACATCCTCAGAACAGGGCATCTAACCATTCAGTAACTCTACGAATAACTTCTGAACCAAAACTCACTGGTAGCAGGATCTCCTATTTCCTTCTTCTCTCCTGAGTCCTCATTGATTTCTCCCTGAAAGAGGATGTTGCAACAAATAAAGTAACTCAGCAACATATATTGCCAGCTTTGGACTGAAATTGCAACAATTTCAAGCAAAAATGATGAGTCGGCATGCAGAATCTCAATACTTCAGCAAATCCATGTACATGGAGACATGGAACAAATCATGGAATGCTGTCCTTATTGGATACAAGATAACTAAACCCAAGTCATTCATGACAGGGATGTACAGATATGATATTCTGGCTGATACTTCATTTACTTTCAGTTGCACTAGCTGATACCAATTATGACTTAAGCACAATGCTCTTTCCATTGTATACAGTGATTTTATTGTACACAGAACTATCACTGCTAGCAAAACTTGAAACCAATGCTACTTTGTCCTTTTGATATCACATTTTCAGTCCTTCAACAAACTACATGAATGAAATGACTGAAGACTCAAAATAGCAGCGTCTCTAGAGATGAGTCAGTTTGCCAGTGTTGTATGCAAACATAAGCAATAAAAAAACAAATAGCTTAAAATAATCAACTTTTCAGACAGCAACTACCAATAGTCCCAAAAATCAGTCAATTGGCAATTCCAGTCCCTCTTCAATGTCTTAAATAAAATTTAAATCAAAACTTCCAAGGAAAACATCATTTGAATATAAAGCAAAACACACATTGATAGGAAGCAAATCCTCAGATGCAGAGGCTATGCAAGTTTCTACTTTCTCCTCAGCCTTCCTCTCTCCTCTTGTCTCATCATCTTCTCCCTTGATCTCCAACTTCTCAGCCTCCGGTACCTTTTCCACCATCTTTACTTCATGTGTCTCCGGAGACAAGGCTGCCTTCTCCTGTGCCTTCTTAGACTTAACTCGAGCATCCTTGTTCACTGGCTTCTCCTTTCCCACATCAACCTTCTTCATATAAGTATGAGGGCGCTTCAACCCTTCCTTCTTGGTATCCTCCTTGGGTATCTCCACTTCTTCAGCACTCTTTTGCTTCCCCACACCAACTGCAGAAGATTTGCGCAAGGACCATTATACCTCTTCAATGCCTTTATTTCACAACAGGGATAATCATTTAAAAGAGTCATTTTCATGACTTTGAGAAGTGTCTCCAAAGAAGACCTTGCCAATTGACCAAAGTGATACTCAAAAAAGCAGGCCCCTCCAGACCAAAAGGTAATGGCAGCAATAGAGATACATTAGAACCAAAATTCTCCTGACACTCTGATTACTCAATATCAAATTTGCATACACAAGCAGGCCTACTAATCCAAACACTTGAGTATTTTCAGGTGTCCTATTGATTTTACAAGTTTATCGGTCATCTTAGGCTATTCAGGTCTATTCCTGTCGGTGCCTTCTACACCAGCCAATGGACCACAATGATTGTATCAAGTGCCACAAGTATATCAATCATCAGCTGATACAGCTATCAACATTGGTGCAGCTCTAAATGTGAAAAATTAACATGTTACAACAGGCAGACCTTTCTCCTTCTGAAGGTCCCGTGAAGGCATGGAGCCAGCAACTGAGACTGGTCGAGGCTTCCTCGTTGCAGAAGTTGGTCGAGGTCTCATCTTCACTCCACCACTCTGCGATTGATTTGCAGATGCGGAGCTCATGGCTGACTGGGGTCTTGATGGTGTTGATGGGCTTGTCATCCCACTCACAATGCCTGTCAAATACAATAGCTTAGACTGAAATATCTATCTCAAGACAAATATTTTGGTATGATCAGCATGAAACAGCACAAAACCATAATTTGAGGAAATGGAAAAGTTTCTACAATAGAACAAGCTATTCCAGGCATTAGTCACATTCTTCATTGCAAAGAATTTGAAAGAAATTCATCCTGGCAAAATGGAAGAAACTGAATTACCAAATTCAAAGATAGCTAGTTGATTGGAAAAACCTTTACTGATATGTTAAATCTTATTGGGCATCCCAAAATTCATTTGAAGCCAAAGTAATAGTCCCTCCATAACAGGTGCTTTAGGCAAGAAAAGGAACTTGTCATCCTCTTTGAATCCCTTCCAATCCAAAAAAAAGCACTAAAAATTGAGTAAACAGGCCAACCATCTTCATGCTGTCTCCTCTCACTCTCTTCCCGCTTCAGCCGAGCCCTCTGCCGCAGGCGCTCAGCCCTTGTGAGCCGAGGAGCTGACAAAGAACCCTGACGAGGACTCAGGTTTCCTGTGCTCTTGCTGGGGGTCAGCTCCCCAGACTGCAATTGATCCTGGCCTGGCTGAGCTGAGCCCGGCCGACGGCGAGGGCGAGCTAGGACATCCAGGCGGGACATGGACACTGCCTTCTTCGTCTGAGATGTCGGTGCTTGAGTAGACTCTGGTGTGGGGGTCTTGGCCAACCGAGGTGAGGTTGTGGAAGGTGATGGCAATGTTGGGATGAGGTCTGTCTTCCGCCGGCCTCTTGAAGCGCTCAGACACACCATGGACTGAGTCATTGAGTCTCCTGAAGAAGAAAAGTCATTCATGAGCATCACTGTGCCAGTATCAGCATGACTAAGGAAAGCAGATGCTATTACATTTGACATGCAGAACAGGAACAGTGGAAGTGTTCATGCTGGGCAAAAAGTATTTTAAAATTTACTTTAATGTCATTCCAAACTAAATTCAAATTTGAATAATTTTTCAAAAGCATCTTCCACATGAAGCACCTCACTAGATATAGTCTCTTTTTCAGAAAAAAAAACAAGAATAACTTGAGGCCCATTATGATAAGATGATTGATCCAAGATTATGGAATATAGATGTTTATAAAACATCAACTCTTCAAGGAGGCTGAGAGACATGCAAGCCCATTCCAACAAGAATGGTAGATCCTCTTGAATGAGGTTCCTCAGGTTTTCTTTCTCTAGCTTACTCTTGGTTTTAACTGATGCACTATGAATGTACAACTTCTTCCCCCATTTCAAAACTTCAGCCTGATGAACATTGTTATAAAACCTTAATGACTGAAAAAATAGGGTTGTGTGAAGCAGATATGAAGTTCTCAGGAGTCTTAGATCTATAAAAACATACTGCATGATTGTTTATGAAATATTCAATACAAGATTTCTGGCTTCTGTACAGTTTATTAGCCTAACAATATATTTTTCATTGAAAACTGTGACACATATGGAAATGCAGCTGAATTCAAAACAAGATAACAGATGTGCAAGACCAGGATACCCCATGCCAAGATTCATGTCTACAGCCTCCTATGACTAGAGAAACAATGAAGTAAAACTCCTTCCAGTCTTCAACAAGACAAAGGTAACACACAAGGAAAACTGGAATGAGGGTCACACCCAAATGCAGGTTCACAGACTTGGATGAATACAAAAGTAAGTAAACACTAGTTATGGTTCTGTGAAGCAGACATGAAGCTTGAAATAGTCTCTGTGCTAAATCTGCTATAATGATGGACACAAATGAAGATACTGCCAATAGATGAGAACAGTCTATGAATGATGTATGACCATGAGTTCTTCATCCTTGTCAATCTTGAATGACCCAATAACCATCAGTACTGCTTATTAGTACAAGAAGACAAATTCAACTTATGTTATTACTCCATAGAATAAGCATAAATGTGCAACATGGCAAAATGAAAAATCTTCAGTAAAAATGCAGAAGCTCCATTCATGCACACTTATATCAAATTTTCACCTCATGCAAATGGGCATACAGTTAGAAGGGGGATAAAGGGGAGAAGACAACATGCAATCCATGCAAGGATGGGTGCGAATGTGAGGTAGAACTCAAGTAGCATGTTTGGAGACTCACCCTCCCCAATCCCTTCACCATCAACACAGCCAGGTGAGAACAATTGAATGTGTTTCGGTGCCTCCCCCCAATGCAAGATCTCATACATGGATGTGCTCTCCCATTCTACGTGAAAAGGGCCAACAAAAAAAAAACATCCATTCCTTATGTGCATATTACATGAGTGAGAGGCATAATTTTCCTGAGGGAGAGTGAGTGAAGCTAACCCTCCTCTCATTAAATCCAGTTGGCATGCAATTCCCTTGTGAGCAAGCCATGTCATTCATCTTGCATGATGTGGGAGGATCAGCAGCTTCCCTAAGTAGTGCCATTACAAGATATTCCCTTTTGTGTATCCCTCTCAGTCTAAACAAAGTGTGGCAGCACAGTTAGAGACTGAGGAATACTGATCATTTGAAAAAAAAAGTCAAAGCTGCCATGTACATTCCAAGATGATAATAATGAGATATGGTATTTTGAGAAATTTTTGGCCACCAAATTATGAGAATACCCAACCAGCCTCTTCAAAAACACATCAATTAATATGCATGTAAACACATTTATTTTATATATCTTCCTTCTTTAAATGAAAGCATATAAATAATTTTTTTTTTTTAACTCTCCAATATAATTTTTAGCTAGCAATAATCATGAACATGGTCTGGACTACATCACAATGACTTAAAATTGCTCATTATAACTGTACTAGGAAAGTTGTTCTCATTACTTGGAAATTTCATATTTAATTGCATAACTTTTAATTTCCTCTTCAGCACCTAGATCCAAAGGCAGTTTTATATTTCACCATATTTCCATTCATTAATATACTTTCAGGCCAACAAAATATTCATAATTTAAATGAGGAAACCTTGATTTCACAATTGAACATCTATGATGAGTGGATGGGAAGCTGGAATAACACGTTTTGCTTCCTGTAGGTCAAAGTTTCACTTCAAATTTGAGATAATTGCATGAAAACAAAGGGTATTGCTC
This sequence comes from Darwinula stevensoni, assembly GCA_905338385.1. Classification (NCBI taxonomy): domain Eukaryota; kingdom Metazoa; phylum Arthropoda; class Ostracoda; order Podocopida; family Darwinulidae; genus Darwinula; species Darwinula stevensoni. Next base: position 53,087 of record CAJPEV010000888.1, read on the forward strand.
TCATGTATTTAATTTACAATTAAAATATATTAATTACTTACAAGAAACTTGGAAGGAATCTCACCAGATTTCCGTTCAAATGGATGGGCACTAGCAGCCCGACGTTTGTCCCCAGAGCCATCTGGAGAGTCCATGTTGAAGGTGGAGGAAGAGCGCCGGGCACCACAAAGGGGAAGGTCCCGAGATGTGGCTGTGGCACTTGCCAGTCGTGGGGTAGAACTCCCAAATGCAAACACTATGCTACTCTGTTCATTGCGGCGCTTTGATTCCAGCCGTACATCCCGCTCCTGGTTCCGCTTCATGATTGCCTCCTTGCGTTCCTTCTCCTGCTCTAAGAGATAACGCCTCCTCTCCTCAACCTGAAAATGGGAGAATCAGAGATGAAATTTAAATTAGGCTGTATAATGCCCCACACAACAGGTAAGCATTTTATTTCGACCTAACCTTCAGCCAATAATTTCCTTAACACATTCACTGCCATGGACACCTTAACCATTTTAAGAAAAAAATATTATCTGATTGGAAAGAAAGTTCTCGGAATTTCTTGAATATCCAGTACAATTTTTTTCCAGAGCATGCTAGAATGTTCTGCGTGTGTTTATAAGTAGGTCGTGTCCTTCGGCATACAACCGTATATTATTACAGCCCTGGTGCTCTCCAGCCATGAACCAGCCCT
>CAJPEV010000888.1:53771-88137 GCA_905338385.1 Darwinula stevensoni
GACGAAAACGTCAGTGGGTGGACGCCGGAGCATCGGCCGAAAGAGAACCCCGTCAGGAGTTGCACCCCAAAAAGATTATGCTCTCGGTCTTCTGGGATTCGAAAGGCATCATCATGTTTGAGCTGTTGCCGCAAAACACCACCATCACTGCTGCCTACTACTGCCAGCAACTCGATCGGCTGCAGCAGAAACTGGCTGAAACACGCCCAGAAAGACAGAGAACCATCCTCCTCCACGACCATGCCCGGCTGCACACCACTAGACAGACTCATCTAAAGTTACTGGACCTGTGCTGGGAGGTGCTGCCGCATCAGCCCTACAGCCCCGACCTTGCCCCGTCCGATTATCACCTTTTCGTTGCCCTGGACCGTCACATGGGTGGAAAGCAGTACGCCAACCAAGACGACCTGAAAACCAATTTGGCCAACTTTTTCGTAGCGCAGCCGCCAGAGTTCTATTGGAATGGCATCCATAGTTTGCATAAACGTTGGCGTGAAGTGATGGAGGCCAATGGTGATTACATTCATGATTGAGATGATTTTGCTTTTAAATAAACTGGGTTGTAATAATTGTTCATGAAATTCAGAGAACTTTCTTTCCAATCAGATAAATCAGCCAACACTGAGTTAGCTCAATCTTGTTTCTCGGTACCTCTGTCCGGGGTAATTGAGGGTCCTGTGCATGGTTTGATGACATTCTTCCAATTTCACTAACTGCAAATTATGGAGAAATTGAAAAAAAAAAGGCATGACAAAATTGGCTAGAAGCTTTTAGAGGCTGGTAGTGTGTGTTAATTTTTTATTTTTCTTTTCAGGAAGACCAAACACCTACCCATCTGATAAGGCTGGAAATGAGAAAGTCCCACTACATCCTGATCACAAACTTTCCTGTCTTCTTGCATGAGGGTCACTCCAAGAGTAATGCCCGTTAATTTTTTATCTTATGAAGTGTTTGTGCTGTATTGATGAAATTTCTCAGGGTTAACATTTCTCCCTTCAGTTTCAATGAAACTACAGCCTTTATGGCTGTAGTTTCATAAAAATCCACTTAGGGATTCATGCCGGGCACACATTCAAAACGAAAGCTGGGCTGAAATTGCATCAGAAGCCATGCAGCAATTAAATTTCTGAATATGGAGGTTGTATGATCAGCAAATTTTCACCAACTACTTGAGCTGGTCTATGGAAAGTCTTGTGAGGACTAGAGCACAGTCAGGTGATGGGTGAGTTGCTTTTAAGTAGGGAGAAACTGAGGTCAAGGAAAAGCAGCCTTCTGGCCGACCTGTGATTTCAAGCACAGATGAGAACATCACCAAGGTTGATGAACTCTTTGAAGAAGACAAGTGCATCACAACCAGGGAGATGAGATGGTTGGCATTGGTCAAAATACCCTTCAGTAAATCAACACCCTCAGATACTCTAATGTTGACAATCAAGTCAATGAGGCTGTCAAAAAATGGCTTTGAAATGTCAGCAGGGAATTTGTGAAAAACAATTGAAAGGGTCTTGATTGCCATGGGAACTACAGTCGATGCTCCGTATAAAGAACTCAAAGGGATGGGCTAAAAAAAATTTGCTATAAGGAAAATTCATTATAGGGAATTTCTCTCATTTCCCTGAAAAAAAAAGAAGAGAAATCTGTTAAACTTATGTCAATATCACTTCAAAATATCACTTAGTGTTGAAAAGCAAGTTGTTGTCCATTCACAAAATGAGTGCAAAGGTTTAAGTGCATGAAATATGACAGATATTCAGCTCTGAGGTTATATATGTACCTAAATGGGTACCTAAATTACATGTAATAAAAATTAGATGAGTCAGCAACACTCTCTATTCAAAGGAAACAAAGTCCCAACTGATCATCAGCCGCACGCTTTCCTGGAGGATTCTTTGAGCTACAGTCTGCAGAGCACTTGATGTTTAAATGTTTCATGCTCAACATTTGGCACGGCTGAAAAATAGCCAGAGATAGCTGAAGGCTTCGATTGCTTGACCGAGCACAAATCTAGACAAGGCCTGATCCTGAGAAGATTAAGACTGATTGACATCATTCCCTTACCACAGCCCCACCAACAAGTATGTAGGACATACTAAATATAGATACCAGATGAGATTTTCGAGGAATGCATGGAAGGAAGTAGCTCTGACATGCAGCAGATTTTAACTTCATAAGTCGATCAGTTTTGTTCCTTTGGATGAAAAAACAACTTCATAAAACAGAACAATTCATTATATGGAACTTTGTTATACAGAAACTTTTCAACATGCATATGAATGGAATAATAGCCAGGAACTGTAAAAAAAAAATTTGTTGTAAATAAAATTCCTTATATAGAGGTTCATTATATGGAGCGTCGACTGTATGTAAAAAAAAAAAAATGTTCAGACCTTCAGGAAACACTAGAACGCACATTAAAAGTTTGGAATTATTCCATTAAAAAAATAAACCAGAAAAAATATAAACATGCATTACTTTTGGAGTACCCCTCGTAATAAAAACGGAGTGCAAAAAAATATTGCTGTCAGATTTTGGCTAATTTCTACTGCTGTAAGTGATTAATTTTGAATAAATTTTATTTTCACAGACTCCCCATACAAACTCTATAAGAAATACAAGTCAATAATTGATTCAATCTCCCTCCAAATCAATGTGAGCCAAACATTTATCTCTCATTGATGCAATCAAATGACATGGTTGACATGTCAATTCATTGCCATTCTTCATGCAAGAATCTGTCCAATTCATCAAGATATTTTGCCCTTTGTTTCTCCATGCCATGCTTAAGGATGGACCACAAGTTTTCAGTTGGATTCACATCCAGACTGTTTGGTGGCCATTCAATTGTTTTGGGTAAATGCTGTTTTGCTGGGTAAATGTTTGTGTGCCTTGGATCATTGTCTTGCTGGAATCGCCACAGTTGTCCAATCTGTCTTCTTGCACCAGAAAGTAGATGTTCTTGAATTTGAGCAAAGTAGGGGCCATCCATGATCCTTCTAAATGAATGGCACAATACCTGACCATTATTGCTGAAGGCTCCCCACACCTCTTCAATTCATTAAAGATCAATCTGAAGAGTTACTTGGGACAAAAAGTATTTGTGAGTCATGCTATATTTGCTCAATTCCATGAGTCTAACACTTTGTCATACAACATACTAACATCTGTTAGTAAGTTGTAGCCCATTTTTCAGGTGCGGTTGTACAACGGCCAGCCAGCAGGTATATGCTGAATACACTTTTATATGTTCTGTATTTTTGTGGCAACAGCCTGCAGCTTTCTCACTCAAACTGTGGCCTCCTAACTCCATCTTTAAAAAAAATTCTGACATCCTCTGCACATTTAGAGGACTCATATTATAGTTACAATAGCAGAGCTTATGAACATCATTTCAATGAAGAGATGAATGAAATTGGACAGGTAGGTCATTTGGTCTCAGGGAGACGACAATTCACCTAACTAAATGTTGGGCTTGGCAGTCAAAATGTTACTGACTTAAATTGCACTTCAGAACTATCACAGTGAGATCCTGGTCAATTAGTATAAATCTTTAGTATAAATGGGGATTAATGCATAGAACCCCCTCCCAAGAATTGCTAAACCTCTTGTCAGGCCTTTCAGCAGGTGAAAATTTCAAACCATCATGATAAACTTGGAGCAGAATGTCATTATTCCACTGAGGTAATAATTATTATAACCTACTCAGACCCAAGAAAAATGAAAAGTATCTGATTTGGCATGCATATTTATCACTCAGGTGTGAAGAGATGAAAGCCCCTGCAGAAAGTATAGGAATGGTGTTCTTTCCTCTTTAAAATAATGTGGGAACAATGTTCTCAATCTTTCCCACTTACTACTTCTCTGAGTAAGCAGCATCCAAATTATTTTATAAATTTAAATAAAGAGATTAGTTCAGACAACCATTAAATATATATCAGATGTTCATAGACCATTTAATGAAACTCCTAAGTAAAGTGAGACTAGACTTCAGGCAACTTGAAAATGCACCAGAACTGGGAAAAAATGGCTAGGCTGGGACATAATGTCCACTGATATCAGTAACAAAAGGAAACATACTGCGTGTCGCCGCTCAATTTCCTTGGATCGTAATTCATCTATGTGGCGACGGCGTTCTTCAGCCTGTTGTTCTCGGAACTTCTCAGCAGCTTCAGCATGAAGCCTTAACTCTTCCAACTTTTTCCTCCGTTCCTCATCTTGCTTCTCACGTAACTGCCTCACCTTCTCCTCCCTTTCTCGCAGCTGTCTTGCTCGCTCCTCCTTTTCCCGATCACCTGGATAAGGAATATAAAATTTCACTTTTTTACCTGTTCCTAGCTTAAACTATTCTTGCCTTCACCTGAGACAGACCTAAGAGATGATTTGCCTAGATCTAAGATCTACAAACATGTAATAAGGTCTACAAATCATAATATTACTGATTGAGTCCAGTCAAACAGATATAATTTTCAGGTGCTCTATTTCCAACCTGTGAGACTGAGCTCAAGAAGAAACAGGTCTACACAGCACTACAGATACACTAACCCATCATTTCTCTGTCAAGAAAACACTCTAGAAAAACTTTTTTTTCTTCTCCATTCGATGTTGAACATTTTTTCCCCTAATGGAGCAATGTCTTTCTTCTCCTACTATTATATAAAGCTCAGGGAAAGATGAAAACACCATATGTCCCTCCTTTCTGGTGGCATGCATTAGACAGCACATGAGCAAACCTTTTAAAACCACAACTAAGCAAATGTGTCCTGCAAGTTATTTTTCAGCTAGCCCCATGCATAAACCAGCCGTTCTTCACCTATGCATGCATCTTTCCTAAGTCTCTTGAATCACTATCCAAGGTTGAACCATGCTCTGTCAAGATAGCTGGCATAATGACAAGGTTTACAGTCTTCAAATCATATGATTCTTTTGCACCAGAGTCTCAAAGCAGTTAAAAGAGAGCAACCAATTGGTTAGTGATCATTATGGAATTTGAAGCTGTGCAAAGCATCCAGAAAAGGGAAAATGAGAAGGGGAACCTTCGTCTGGGTTATCTTCTTCCGCACAGGGTCCCTGTGCGAACCAGTAAAGATCCCCTGCAGGTCCTAGAAGGAATTTAGTAGGTTTTCATGACCATACATTTGAAAGTTCTCCCTTGAAAATTGTGAGAACAAAACAATGAACTATAATTGTTTTCCACACTGTGAATGAAGGAACAATTAGAATTGTTCCATTAGTGCAGAGAGGCCACATCAAGTCAATGCCCTTGCAATTAATTATCACCCATCATTAGCTTAGCATAGTTGGAGCCAAGTGTAGGTTTATTTTGCACAAGGAATTCCAGTCTGTCAATTTTGAAGACACTATTGGCATTGACAAGAGATTGATAGTCATATAATCTTCCCCATCACTTTACCAAATTACCAAACTAAAAATTATCCCTGTAGGTACACCATTGCAAGCCCATAAAGATGCCTAAAGATTTTAATCAGGTTGAAGCCAGATGCAACATAGGAGGTACAGGTTAGCACCAGCACTGTTGGTAGGAATGAAACATTTGACAAATAATGATCTTTCCTTAATAAACCAACAACAATTCATATGAAAGACTGCAGACTGAGAAGTGACTCTTGAGTCAGAGAAATAGTCAATAAAGGTGTTATTGACTGATTTGTAAGCAAGGTGACACTCACTTCCAGCACTGTGAGGCCTTTTGGGGCTATGGACCCTGGGAGGGGGAGAGTCACTGGGTGCATGAGGAGATGAGGGCGTACCTGTCGCCCCTTCCCCCATTGCTACATTCATCACTCCTTACAACACCCACTCCTGATCTCTATCAATTTCACCAAATTCTTGCAATGAACATGTATAGGTACCTAAGGAATAAAGATACAAACTTTATATTTCCATAAAATCTATCCAGTATTGGAAGAGTAGATCTCATTATTACACTCTGAGGTTGGAAACTAGAACTAGAGGTTGGATATCCCTTCTGCCAGCTCTGGAGAAAGATAAATTTATTTATTTTTTGTTCTCCAGGGCTAGATAAGAATACAGTAGCATGCCCAGGAAATCCGAATGGGGGGGGGGGGTTTGCCATATGAAACATTACCCACCCTAATGGGGGAGCTAACATATGAAAAACTGATAACCAATCCTGTATTTGAGGCCAAATTAAAAAAATTGCTAGAATCTTAACCTGTAAAATTGACACCAAGGGGGGGGAGGCTATGACACACAAACCCCACCCCACCACCCCCTTGGGCATGCCACTGTAAGAATAAGATATGCACATCTTATACACAAATATTACATAAACCATGGGATTGGAATCCAGTCTTCAGACAAAATTTCTGAATGAAACTAATCCCTTTCATGTTCTGACTGAATTCATGGCATCGACGTAATGGGCATCAAAATGAAAGCCACCACTGAATGGTATTTCCTTCATACAAGCTCATTTTCAATTAATTATTCATATTCGGAAAAATTTGTAACGACACGCGAGGCATTCACTTGCACGTGACTGCGATGTCAAATCCTTCATGAGTGCTTGCGAATAACGATGGTGAAGACGGTGGCAGGATGCAGAGGCTCATAAATAGCCTGAGGAAGCATCGAAGGTTTCTCCTTCCTGAGAAGAATTTCCATCAACCACAATAACTCCCGAAGGCAGGAAGCGAGCCATCAGCAGGACGGGTCTGTCTACTTTTCCAGTCTGATATGATGTAATGGAACCGGCTTTCACACGCAACACCGGACGACCAAGTTCCCGGGAGAAGAAAGCGTCATCCCCAGCCGCTCACCTCCGACTGGTCGGTCGCTGTGACAGGTCAAGCGTGAAAACCCCAACCGGAAGGGGAATGAGAAGCAGGGATGTCGTTCAGAGCAGGGATGCAAGGAAGAGGATGAAGAGGATCACGGCGATGAGCACGATGACGATGCATCCGATCCGCACCAGATCATCATTTATGTTCACCATACTCCGCGATATCGGTATTTTTTGTTCCAGTTCTAGGCTTCAGTTGTTGGATGCCAGCATCCACGGTGAATTGATGCATTCATTATTTGCATTGATGCAAATAAAATAAAATTGTAGGACTGCAGGGTTCTTGGGTCAAACCACCGCCCAGTACTGATTTTTGTTTTTTTTTTCTTCTTTCTCCCCCCCCTCCCCCTCTCTCTCTCTCTCTTTCAGACAGCGGTTTCCGGGTGCGGAAAACTTTTCTCCGCAAACGCAGCTGGGACTCCAAGAAGCCATCGCCCTTCCGTCCTCCCCCCATTTAAAACGGGAGGATAATCTACATTTACCTACAAGACACAGGGGGAGAAGAAAAAAAAAAACCCTGTTCACTGCCATCCATTTAAGGTGAATGGAATCTTCACGGTCTCGTGTAGTCACGCTTGACCCCACTAATCCTTTTCGCACCCGCGCCGCCCATCCTGAAAATCCAATGAGTCAAAGCAAGCTTTCCCCTCTTTCGTAGAAATGCTAGACAAGAGGTTCTATCCAACTAATCTGTACAGCTGTCCATCCATGACGATGAATAATGATCTCTTCCATCGTTATATTTGCCTCACCTCTGCAGAAGCAGGGGACGATTGACAGCTTTACTCACACTTGCCTCTGCATGTCTCATTTCTAAAAATGGAAACTCAGCAGCTCTAACTCAATGATCGACAACATTTTCCTGTTACCCCAGGAACAAGAAAGTACTCGTACTCCACTTAAAAAGTGAAATAACAAAATTTATTCAAGGAATGAGTGAAAGCGGAAGGGGAAAAACATACTGAAAGTCCTTCTTCATCAATTATCTAAAAGAAATCCAGCATAGAATTCTATTATTTGCACCAGCTATGTCAAGAGCATTTCCTGCTTTACAATGCTACAAAACAAAGTTAGTCCCTCCTCTTTCTATACATTCATCAGGGTAGTGGCATAGGAGATTTGTAATACATTAAGCTCTATTTCCCATCTATAAAAATGGTGTTTTTAAAACTGTGCATTTCATATAAATCAAGTAGGTGTGAATTTTCTGTAGCAGTCAAGGATGTACTTTTTAACAATTCCAAAGATTTAAGAAAATGATGTCACTCAGGTGTCCCCTCCCTCCATGTGAAACATTTTCGCAGCAAAAGTCTGGCATTTCTTAAGTATGCAAAGAAAATACCAGAATCTAGCAATGACTTAAAAGTTCTGTAGACAATATATTAGCCATGTGGCCAAGCAAAGCTAAGTATTAATTCTTCCATTATCATTCCCATTCTTGCCTCATTCAGATTTTTATCTCCAACTACAGGAGGACTATGTAGCAGGTCAGGATTCTACCAGGATTTCCAAATCGAAGTCAAGAACTGGAAAGCAAGAGGTATTCATTTCTGTGCAAGGCTGTCATTCTTACACATCATTGCATACATGTAAAATGCAGAGGGCCAACTAGACATTAAAAAAATAAGACATCTTCAAGGCTCAAAGGGTTAGGTATTGATTTTACAACAAAAACAACTGCCAAATTAGGGAGGAAAATGGTAACACCTATGATGGTATTCCCCAGGGATCCACCATATAACCCTTAATTTTTCTCATCATGGATGCTCTAACAGGGCAAACATAATTTTGACATTTTTTCAAGGCAGTTAAATTCCCTCTTCTGGGATTAAAGAAGGATAAATGTGAGATATTCATTATTACAGCATGGAGTAGTCTTAGTTTCCTAATGCAAAGGGAATACTTCTAAATAATCATTCAGCAATCTGAAAAGAAGCCAGATTCCTCCTCTCCTAAAAAGTGTCAGAATTGCATGTCACTCAGCAAATAAATGACATACAGGGAGTCAAAAAGGCTTAGCTCCCCCTCAGTAGCATGGACTGCTATTGTGTGATGATGAAGCAACACATGCCACATTTCTGAATTAAGCATTCTATTCTACATTTATAGGCTAAGTCTTTAGAATTGTATGCATCCACCACAAGCCTGGGTATCAGCTTGAAGGTAATATATGAAGGACTACAGCATATTAAAGTAGAATTTGAAATGAACTTCAAGAGTTTTGAGAATTGGTGCAACACATTCCCAATGGCAATAATGGGAAATAACTGTCCAATAGGACCACAAAGAATCAAACTTCAACTAGATCTTTCAACAGTGAGCCAATGTTTCCACAGGTGAAGGGAATTCCATGACCACTCTGAATTGCAAAAGTAATACTTGCTGTTACTTGTCAGGCTGTTGAATGGAATAACTAGACCCCTTATTTCAAAGCCCTCAGGTTTTGAAGTATGGGGTCTAGTTATGAAGATGTGTCATTAGGCCAATGTCCAAGGCATTCTCAAGTTCTTCCAGAAAGGGGATAACATGTTAAGCCTAAACAATATTTCAGAAATGCTGACAAAGCAACAAGATTTTGGCTGTAAATGTAGAATACTAAATTCAGAAATAGGGCCTATTTTGCTTCACCATCACATAGTTCTGCTACTAAAGGGGGTGGTTAAAGTTCCATGGCACCCTGCACTTTGAATATTTCAGGGATAGGTCTTGGGTTGGAAGATGACATGAAGCCATATGCAAATCCTGCATGCATCTACCAAGATAAGAACTTACCCTTCACTACCAAATTTTGCATATAGTAATATAACAAAACACTACTGCATAAGTCTTTATTGGCATTAACTGGCCACTGTGCTACTGTTTACACTACTTACTATACTATTGCTTTTGTACAAGGTGTTATCCTAGGTAGTTTAATACTACCGATTGTGACAACACTTTGCTCTCAATGGAAGCAGAGGGGTCACGAGTCAGAATCAAAACCAGAGTAGGAGGCTCTTTAAGATCAGCTTTGCCAAGAACACTGACTCAGCAGCACCCCTTACTTCAACTGAAGAACCTTACTTTTACAACAACATTTGTTGCCATCTCTGCGCTCTTTCAAGCATATGAATATTGACAAAAGGCTTTGACTAAAATTGTTAGAAATAATGATTAATTTATATTTAATCCTTCTTTTATTTTTAAAGATCACAAGGAAACTTGTTAGGCAAGAAAAAATTTGATAAATTGGTTCATCATTTAAATGGCTTCTCCATTTTTTTTAAATTTGTGAATCAGCAGACCTAATTTCAGAAGCATATCAAATTTCAAGTTTTTATTTAACCTGTTAACTGGGTATGGCAAGTATACTCATCGTGGCCATTCTCCCATCTGGTGTGAATGACAAGTATGCTCATCTTGGGATTTGAAGATATGGGACTGTCATTCAATGAAACATTCATGAAAGATAATTCCCTTTGAATAAAATTTAAAAAGGGTTAAATGAAGCTCCATTGCATACATGAGCTGTTGCAGAAAAAAATTACCCAACCAGCCTGCCACTGCTGCATGGAAACACACCAGTTGAAAAGTTAAATCAGAAGCATTTATACCCCTTGGTGTTTGAAGGACTATGATATCTAGTGTTATTTGCATGAGACCAACATGCTTTTACTCAACTTTTGATATCCATGCAAAAGCCTGAAAAATGTCAAGACACAAAATAAAAAAACTGCTGATCAAAGCCTAGGAAGGCTGAACATTAGCATAACTTGAAAGCTGAAGTCATTCCCACCCATGATGTAGGTCTTAATAGACAATTTATAGACTAGGCAGATAATGGGATTAGTACCATAACAATTTTAGTTTATGCTTACCACCTATGTGATACCTGTGATATGCAACAATGATCGGTTAGTGAATTCTAATGAATCCTAGGGCCTTTAGTGCAAGTTCCATAGACCTGCAATAACTTCTTTCAAAGTAATTATAGCCTTGATTTCTTGCAATCACCGTAGAAGTAACACAATTGTAAAAGGTGAGTTATAGTAAAAATTAACAAATTACTAAGCCCTAAGCCTAGGTCTAGGGTAGCTATGAGGCCAAGCTTATGCTGGCCCAAGCCCGAACCTTTTGATTGCGTAGGCTAGTATGGCCAGGCCTATCAAACGCCCTACCCTGGCCCTGGGCCCAACCTATCAAACGACTTACCCTGGGCCTAGCTCCAGCCTTCCATACTGCCTACCCAAGTCTCAAGTCTAGCCTATCATACATCAAAGCCTAACGTTAGACCTCAACTTAAAGCAAGGGCCTAGGCTAGTCCTATCACCCGAACATAAAAAAACTCCAACCATGAAATCACTCATTCGAGTCCAGGCCTAAGCTTAATCCAACTGAATCAGTGGTCGCCCTGGACCTATGCCTGGCCTAGCTAATGGCAGATTCCCTTGAAAACAATAATAATAATAATAATAATAATAAAGCATGGCATCCGCACAGACGCGACACGAGCAGGCTTAGGCTAGATTATGCAGGATAGAAGGGCACAGGAACAGGGCGACCGGGTGCCTGCGTGAGTGACTCTCATTGCAAGTCCGCCATTAGGAGCAGCAGCATGGAAACCTCTGTTCAGACGACACGCATAAGTTTCCTGTGTTGGGGCTAGGGATGAAAAGCTTGGATAACGCGGGCATGGAGTGAGCTTGCCAGTGAGTGGAAGAGAAGAAAAAGAAGGGAAAATTCTGAGGGCTGAAGCTGAGGTCACAGGCTCATCCGATCCAGTATTCACATCCGCACAGGTTGCAATAAAACCTTCACGAGGAGAGAATGCAGGGAGACGAAGCGGTCGTGATAGTTTCCGCAGTCAGGACGCCAATCGGTGAGTCACACTGTGTTACATGTTTCACGTTACGGGCCGTGCAATGTGCTGTGGGTAACGCACCGGTGAAGATGGAGGAGAGAGCTCGGCACTGGGGAAAAGAGTGAGAGGAAGTCAGGGAATGTGTGTGCGAATGAATGTGAGCCTGGGCTTGTGTCCTTACGCCTTGGAGGATCCAGGCCAGCTGGTTCCCCGCTTTTATCGCCAGATGGCAGTAGCCGACAATTCTCGTTCGACCTCACGCCAATCTCTTATTCCAATGAATTTGGATCAAGTTAGTGTAGTTTCGAATGACTTGCGCACACTTTCGCATCGATGTCGTGCCTGCGTCAGTACCTTTCTTTGCGAACTTTCGTGGAATAGATCCCGAAAAGTACTAAGACGTCGAAGCCTCCGAAATCTCGATGTATGCTTTTTGTCTATTCTCTGACCGAAGTATTTGGCTTCCAGATTCCATTTCCAGACGACCTAGCAAAGATTCAAGTTGAAACATACCGACATCAGGTGATTGGTTGGATCCTCGATTCCTCGTTGAGTTAGATAAAGACGGCACTACTTGACATGCCTTCATCCATCCTGCGTTCGAGAAAGCCTGGTTTGGTTCTTGTGTCACACGATTGGGATAATTACATACGCATGAGTAATTGGAATACTAAATACAAAGTATTCCTGTAATCAGTTATCTTACTATCAAATACTCAACGCATTTGATAAACCACCCACAATACATGACACTAATTGTGTAATTCATTTAATTGTTCTACTAGTCACTTCATATGCTTCAAATATTAATATCCGTCATCAAGTTTTATTAACAGAGGTACTTCAATCAAGCATACAAACTAGAAAGTAATTCGTGCCCTTGATTTGATTTTGTATAATATTGTTGAAAGAATTGAGAACTTTTTTTTTTATAAGTTTCAGATTGCAGTGAAGCTGGAGGAAAATTCGATACTAGAAAGGAACTTCCACAAATATTTTCGAAAGGGCATATTTGTAAGGACAGACAAGACTTGGTGTGCGAGCAATTACCAACTGGCCAAGTCCCCGACGGTCGGTTCCTGGCGGTCAAATCCCCAGCAGTTGCACGAATGGCAAATTTATTGATGCTGGTACAAGGGTACGGGCGTGCAGAACAATTTGAATGACAATTATAAATGACAATTTTCATGGTTTTCCAAAGATTCCCCTCCCCGTCTCTTTTTTTGTTATAGGTGCAGTGAAATAGGATTCATTCCTATATCGTTAGATTTACTTCGTAATTTTTCTAATCGAGTTCGTTCTTGCACGTGCTTCGTGCCTTTTCGTATAGAATTGGTTGAAATTTCGTCGTTTATGAAGTCAATGCAGAAGAAAGCCAAGCGAATCAGAAAATTTACGAACTCCTTTTTTCCTAAGTGGTGGAGAAAGAGGTGTGGATTCCATCGAAGAACACAATAATCAATGGAATAATAATGGAATATAATACTAATGACTTGTCACTGAGTTGCTTTTGCGAATCCTTGCCTTTGAGTTGCTCACTCTTCCCCTCCCCCTTTGTTTTCTCTCAAGTCACCCGAGAGCGAGGAGGGGCGGGGGGGGGGGGGGAGACAGACAGACCTGAGAAGAGAGTGTTTCGGTAACTACAGGTATATGCTTCAGTAAATCTCCATTTCGTAAGAAGTTTCGTGGGTATGTGCCTTTTTGTCACGGCCACCCGATCAATTCGATGAATGGCCGAGATAAAATGGTACATGATTATTATCGTGTTCCTTGCACCTTTCTGCGTCAGCCGAGCAATTCAACAATTGGCCGAGAGACGGAACGGCGTGGTGAATACGAGATTGAGGTTCATGAAGTAGCTGCTCGCTCTTCCAAACCACCTGTAGTATATCTTCGGTGGCGCCTTTGGGATAGTCCAATCGGAAGGGAGGAAGGGGTTGGGATTGACATAAGCGTAGTAAGAGCTGGCTTCAACCATAATGGTAGGATTTGAACCCTCTGACTGCCCCCCTTCTTCCCCCGTCTCTCTCTCTCTCTCTCTCTGTAGACGCATCCCTGTATTTCTTCATCGTGGTTGTCAAGTCCAAAAACTCGTCAGCTGTCTGTGACTCTTCCAACAAGCACGCATTCTTATGTCACGCTTGCATCATGCGATTGATACAATCTAAATTCGTATTCAGAATTGCTACCACCCATTCCGACGGCACGAGACAGAAAATAAATGGACTTGTCTCGCCCTGTCTTGACTGATAGATTTCGCTCGTAGCCTCGTCTCGTATCTATACCCAGGCTGTTATATTTATGAATGAAATTATCAGTACCTAATCCACTATAAGGGAGGAGGATGACAGCCTCCCCCCCCCCTCCCCCCCAAAAAAATTAATTAATTAATAATAATAATAATAATAAATAAATAAATAAATGAATAGACCTCTAGAGCAGGGGTACACAACTCAAAAGATTTTGAGGGCCAATTGCGATTTTTACTCCCCTACCGCGGGGCGCAGTCTGGCTGACCAAAGCTGCGGCCAACAGGGCAGGAGCCATAGTAGCACTTACAACGCCACCAGTCTGCCACCAGTCATGGTGGGCCGCGGGCCGTATGTTGTGCATCCCTGCTCTAGTGCAGTGGTTCTCAATCTATAGTCCGCGGACCGCCGAGCACACGGACCTTCTATGGGAGTGAAAGTGAGTTTGAGAACCACCAGTGGCGGCTCGTGGGTAAAAAAATTGGGTAGGCAGCAGTGGTGCAAAAAAAGAAGGGGGGGGGGGGGCGGTCACCCCCAAATGATTCCTTTGCACCCATATGATCCCCATTTCTACCCATATTGACCAATCGAGCGTCCTCTTATGATAGTAGCAATTCTCAATGTTGTACAGCAACTTGCAACATAGAGCAACATAGGCAACAATACGAAAACGTTTCATCAATATACTGTGTTACTTGGGAAGAGGGTCACTCTGAAAGTTTCGGGATGCGAGCAATAGAAAACAGCTTGGCTTTATTCAATCATTACACCTTTTCGAAGTAGTCTACTTGAGCAACGATGCAGTTTCTCATCCTTGTGAACCATTTCTCGAGGCCGTGTTTCCGCTCAAATGTTGGGATACCCGAGGTCACTGAAATTACCTCAGTAACTGCCTCTTTTGAAGACTGGGAACGCCACCTACAGAGCGATTCTCTAACTCTTGGAAAGAGAAAGAAGTCACCAGTGGCGGCTCGTGGGTAAAAAAATTGGGTAGGCAGCAGTGGTGCAAAAAAAAGAAGGGGGGGGGGGTGCGGTCACCCCCAAATGATTCCTTTGCACCCATATGATCCCCATTTCTACCCATATTGACCAATCGAGCGTCCTCTTATGATAGTAGCAGGCACATTCGCATCTCTCTCAACCTCGCTGAGCATCCCCTCCCCCACAGGGGCGGATACAGAAAATTTTCATAAATTTTCAAATTTTCTTTCCCAAGTTCCTACCTAACCCCGCCTGCCACCATTCCTCGTCCTTTCGCCTTTTTATTTTTCGTCTGGGGTAAGAACTTCAGTACCTATTTCACTGGCTCCAATAAATGTAATGCAGATGCTATTTTGAATAAATAAATCAAATGCAAGCCTGGCCAGGGCCCCCCCCTGTATCCGCCACTGCTTCCCCACCCACCACCCACCACTCTCCAGTCTCTTCTGAGGGTCCCCCCCCCCCCCCCTCACCCCTTGACTATTGGCTTGACATAAGTTTAGGATATTTGCATTCAAAAATTGTAAATCCAATTCTAGCATAATCAGAACTAGCTATCAAGGAAATTACTTGCATCTAAAAGGAAACGTGACGAAGATTTAAACCTTCAATGAATGCAACTATATCATTGAAAGACACCCTAGGGATGCGAAGCACTGTCAGTCTAACAAAACATATCACTTGGAAACAGTGCCTCTTTCAAAGAGAGCTATGGATGCGGGGTAGGAATAGGGAACTGAGAATGACAGAAGCCTGTTCGAAATTATTCCTTATTCAGTCTGCATAATACTGTAGAATAGGTCTGATCTGGTGTGACAAGCACAGAGGCTTCTACAAGCACGTGCTTCTGAGCAGAGGGCGTGAGCAAGCGATTCTCAGCCTTCCTTCCTGCGCAAGGAGTAACTGCGCACCGTAGGCAAGCCTACCCTCACTCATTCCAGTGCTGTGGTTCTCTTCCTTTTCTCCCTCTTCTCGTTCCTGCATTGGGCTCGAGATAATTGAGCCTAGCCAGCGAAGGCAGGCAGCGCCGTGCCTACTCTGGACGCATAATCTCGATTTGCTTTTACCTCGCGATGGAAAAAAAATATTTCCAGCTGTGTTAATCGAAGAATTAATTATCAAATATTAATTTGAGAACTCTGATCGTAAACTGGGTGAGCACTGCCTACCCTGCCTACCCTGACGAGCCGCCACTGAGAACCACTGCTCTAGAGGAACGAGTTCGGAGTTTAAGTAGCGCTTTAACGGCACAGCATATACGAGGCAATAGTGACTCGTTGCAATGACCATTGGCGTGGAATTCCCAAGCCCTTTTATCACCTCTCTGCATCTACTTCCTCAAGAGAAATTTAAAGACGGGGCACCCAATTCTGCCTAAGAGAGTGAAGATATAAATGGTGACGGACTAGCTTCATGGCTTCGGCTTTCACGTTAACTCATGAGAAAATGAATTAAATTTGTTTCCCATGAGAGACATGCAATATACAGGGTGTTTCAAAAGTCCGGACTCAGGCAGATTTCCTAATTTACCTTTATTTCATTAAATTTTCAAATTGCATGCCATAAACTTGCATACACATATTAATCCTGGCACATAACCCCCTCTGAATATTTTTTAGTACTTCTGTACTAATTTTGGTGCACTCATTCATTAAGAAATTTAATTAATTCAAAATACCCAAGAGTACCGACTTTTGAAACACCCTGTATTTCTGGCTGAGTGAAACTCTGGAACGGATGGATTTCCCAGTCTGTCCTCATCCCCACCTTAATAACCACTAGCACGGTGGCGAGTGAAGTATCGGACACTTTTTTCTATCGCCATTCTACGTCTACTAAGCTTCATTATTAGTAGCAAAATTATACCTTCGTCACGATGTCCACGATATTGGACGTACTAGTACGCAACGCTCAAAGATATGGTCCACTTATGAACACCGAATATGGTCATCTGGGAGCTAATTAAAACTATGTCTAAAGCTTTTTTAAGGTAGTTTCTCGGGAGAAAATCCATATGGCGTTATGGGTTGACTTAGGGAACAGGAACCCTATATGGTTCTTGAAGACTAGTTTCTCTCCAGGGTCGGGGCCCTTAGCCTCTCTGATTTCCCAGCCCAGTCCCACTAAGGATCCATGCAGGCAGTGTTCGGTTTCAGTCACATTTTTGCGCTTGCACGGAGATCAGCCTGAACGTGCAACTCCGAGGAGCATTATACTATTAGTTTATCCCATTTTACCAACGTCGACTTTGCAAAGAGAGATCCCACTTTCGAGAAGCATAAATTCCTACTCCCATGCAGGGCCGTTTCTGGGGATGTTGGCGCCCAGGGCAAGCAGTTCCAATGGCGCCCCACGCCCGCTTCGCCCGCCCCTAGAAACGGCCCTGCTCCCATGCACAACGTTTCGTGCGACGGGTGACAAGTGCAATCCAACACTTGTCACGTAGAAGCCGGTTAAGCTGGCCTTGTGATATAAACATATCAAGGATCATATTCCTCCCCTTGCGTCTTCGAGGCTGTCTGGGAGGGCAGGAAGGACGAGAAATAATCGGGGGGCTCAGAAGCTAAGTGGTGAGTGGCTCACATTGCCAACATTTTGAGGAAATCAGCAGAAAGCCATTCAACTGCTTCTCAGCTGCGACCGCTCGTATACATTCAGATATTGCACAGGGAAGTCTATGCCTGATTTACACCGCTTTGTTTCAAAAGCATTTGCTTAATAGTACTTTCCTCATTCTGCTTCTTTTCCCCAAGAATACGCTAATTTATATATTCATAAAAGTAATTATGCACGTTCCTTGGTAGGCCTACTTTTGTCAATGTATAATGAGCAGGGCACCTCGTGGACACCATAGAGCAGTGTTTCCCAAACTGTGTGCCGCGCCACACTGGTGTGCCACCAGTAAGGCTTAGGTGTGCCGTGAGATTTGAGAGTTTACAAAAAAAAACTAAAACTTTGAAAACTTAAAAGCAAGAGGGAACGCCATATCTCAGTGGAAAACGAACGAGTTGCACTATCACGGCTCGTATCAAACTGCCGTGTTCAGCGAAGCAAGCGCAAGTTTCCCATTGAATGTAAGTTAATGGCTAGGTGTGCCGTGGAAAGTTCAAGTGTCCTTATGTGTGCCGCAAATAAAAAATGATTGGGAACCACTGCCCTAGAGCCTTGATCCGTCCCCTTCTCTTCATTCAGGGAAGCTGAACGGAAGCTTGAGGAATCTGGAAGGGAGTCAGCTGGGGAGCATAGTGATCAAGGCCTGCCTGGAGAAAGTTGGTTTGGACCCAGGGGCTGGGCATGTGGACGAGGTCATCATGGGCCAAGTCCTGACGGGAGGCAAAGGTCAAAACCCGGCTCGTCAGGCTGCTGTCAACGCCGGTCTTCCCCACAGCGTCCCTGCCACCACCGTCAACGCTGTCTGCGGCTCTGGACTCAAGTACGACCGATATGCTTCGCCTTGTATAGATTCCGCTGCACTGCCATCTTCAGGCCGCTCTGAGAAAAAGTTGGAGCCATGCCATGGTCAGAAATTATTGGGACATAAGGTTCAATCTTGGTCATTGTCTCAGTCAAGTCGGCAAAATAGAAGAGCAGTTTCGTTGCGTCGACGATGGCGTATACGTTTTTAAGTCAATTATAATCAAACTTGACTGCATTTCCTCGCTTAAAGCTCAGCCATCGAAATTTCATAATTTCCTTCATAGTCGCTCAGGTCAACTTTGCTCTTGCCATGTCTTTTTGCCCTTCTCGGATAATGTCTGGTAGTCCGCTATTTTTCGTTGAACACAATGAAAGAGGGGAGGGCCTTTTCAACCTGTTATATCTCAGGTTTGAATCTGAATGCACCCAACTCTAAGGCACTGTTTGACAGAGCTGCACGTCAGAAGAAATATATTATATATTATTTCTGGCCATCGCTAACGCGGCGATACGTAAAGAATTGTGCATCTCTCGTCAGTCTGTAGCGATCCCGTAGATGAAAACCTTGGGGGGATCGATTTTCTACTTTCTTAGTTGTGGAAAGAAACCCTGCGATAGAACCGCTATCTGGCAACCGCAACCGCAATTCCTTTCCCCCTCAGAAAGGCTTTCCGAGAAATCTGCTTCTTTTACGTCCAACGGTGGAAGAGGAAACCGGCTTGCTTCTCATTACTAATGGTTGTGTTAACTGTAACTGGAAGTAGAAAACTGTCTTGTTTGGAATCTGCGAGATGGGGTCATTGCTGCAACCTTGCGTGTTTGGGGAGTGGAGTCGGGAACAGAACCCTGACCTTGGCCTTCCCTTACTTTTGAAGCTTCGTCTTACATGATACCAAACGAGGGACCGGCATCACAGATGCAGATCCTTGCAATTCCCTATGAAAGGATGGGTTGCCGTAACGGAGGAGGGGGGGAGGGGGGGGGGGGGGCTTGCCCCCCTANGGGGGTGGGGGGGGGGGGGGGGGGGGGGGGGGGGGGGGGGGGGGGCTTGCCCCCCTAATATAAAAAAATCTTAAAGGCAACTTTGGCAGGAAATGATTCTATATCTAATCTTCATGTACCCTATGACAAGTACCACGATGATTTTTTTTTCCTGAAGAAAGCCCTTCAAGGCTTCTCTTTCCTCACTGACTTACAATTTGGGACTTGATGATGCTCAACTGCTGCAGCAACTTGCGGCTGAAAATGCCAAATTTTGGAGAAATCCAGGTCTTCCCATTGCCGCTTCATTTGCTGCGAAATATGCTAACAATGATTTTTTCAATGGAAAAATGCTTCTAAACAACACTCATTCCTCACCAACTTGCAACTAGTACATACCTTCGAAGCGTACTTTGTGTCTGTAATATTTTCTGAATTTTTAAAGTTCATGTGAGAGGGTTATTCATAATTATTTTAATTATTGACATTAATTACAAATTACTCTTAACTCCTCTTGCCACTAAGTGCTCCTCTAGCTCTATCCAACCATATGTGTCTTTCTAAGGTTGGCCCATTCCACTTATCGATGTCTCCTGTTGCAACCCCTTTCGAATTTTCTCAATACTAGAATACCAGAATAGTAACGTTGCCCCTGGGTGAAAAGTGTGGTTACTGTTTCTCTTGAATGTGATCACTATTAGCATCACTGACAGGTTAATTTTGAACTTAATTAAAACGTGAGGTCAAAATACAAGCTCCCCTTATAAAACATTTCCTCTGCATCCTTTACTCGAAGTGCCTCTAATACAACCCCACCGAATGATACAGCACCGTTCTACTGAGTTTCTATGGAATACTCTACCGGGTGTATCAAAAGTCGCTTCCACTGTCCATGCGGCCATGGGAAGCATATTGTTGGAAGTAGAGGTATCAAACTCGGTGTGTGAATCAATTCGACAACAGGGAAGGCAGTGCACTCATGTTCGTGGTGTCAAAGGAAGGTGTTCATAAGTGTTCAATGCATTTCCCATCGGTCGTAAAACACCCAAGCCCTGGAGTCTGCTGTGGTGAGGTCAGGGATCTTGCAGGCCGGGAATAAAGTTCAAATGTTCAGAGTGTCCAAGTGGTTAAAGGAATCGGCTGATCACACGGTCTCCGAAAGTGGTCCGGAGAACACATTTCACTCGTTTTGCAATGTGGGGTGGAGCGCCATCTTGCATGAAGACTGCTCAACCATTTTATGGGGTCGTTGAAAACTGTTTCAGGTTTTTGCGACGGTGGTTTTTATACCTATACCCATGTGGTTTCTCTATAATATTCATTGCCTCCCCCGTGGTCAGATCGGTCTGCACGCCAATTTTCATGACACTGGCCATCGGTTTGCTTGGTATGGTCGTCAGAACGGTGATATTGACTTTTGAAACGCCCGGCATTTTGAAATAATGAAGTACGAGAAGGCTGGATTCAATCGAACTGCACCGTGTTCTGCCAAGTTATTCATGTTCATTATGAATCCATGTGTTTGAAGGTGCACCTTGCTTTTCTTTAATGACAAATGGGTTTTATTCCGATTTTAGCCGCAATTATATTAATACCATGTTTGATTTTTGTTCAGACACCCGTAAGATTCCTGAAGTGAAACAAAAGATCCCTGAACCCGTCCACGGCGGAAAATGTTAGTGTGTTCTTGAGACTTCCATCGTGCCATGACAAGAAGTACCACCCAGTGAGGTGAAGCTAAAAGCTCCGGATTTCCCTGCCAATTGCTATCCTTGCCTTTATACAGGGTCGTCCAAAAAAAAAGGCAAGTGAAATTTTCTTTTCTTTTCTTTTAATTTCAGGTGATTATAACTGAACCGAAATGCCTCAGTTCAAGTGACTCTCGTTATACGCGGGGGTTGCGTTCCCGGGAATCGCCGCGTATATCGAAAACGCGTAAAACTTCCACGGCACCTACGAATAGGGATAATGAGTCTCCATGCACCGAAATGAAACCGCGGATAACGAAAGCGCGATTAACGAGAGTCACCTGTATTCAGTGCAGGAACGAGTATGGATAGTAGAGTACTATTTCCGTAGTTATGGTACTGGTCGGAGTGATGGACCATCTTTGGAAATTGTGAAAGGAGGTTTTCAGGAAATTTTCGGAAAAGATGCTCCACCAGATAAAACGATCCTTTCAATTGCCAAAAAGTCTCGTGAAACTGTGCAATCAGAGTGCAGGCAAATCAGGCCGAAAGCGCGCTATCCGTACTAATGAGAACACTGGGAGATTTCTGGATAAGGTGCTGCGATCACCTCGTAAGTCGTTAAAGCAAATGTCGAATATCCAAGGAACTGCTGATTTCTCGAGGGAGTGTTATTCGTATGGTTAGAGACCAGCACCATAACTATGGAACTAGTGCTCTACGAATTCATACTAGCTCCTGCACTGGATACTGAGGCATTTCGGTTCAGTTATAATAACCTGAAATGAAAAGAAAAGGAAATCAAGTTTCACTTACCTTTTTTTGGACCACCCTGTAGAATCCAGTGAGCTCCCATTGTACTGCCACCTTACTGTTGCTTGAAGACCATGGTCATGCCGTACGTAACTTCTGCCAGGCACTCACATAGTTACCGAGTCCCACAGTGGCGTTACACTGCGTGAACCATCATTTTTATGGGTGAGCCTTGACTTTTGGCTATTTGGTGTATCATGTAACGCGCTATCCACAAGGCCAAACCTAATATCTCGCATGAATCGAAATGTGTTTAGCAATAATTCAATGCACCTCTTGTTTTTTATGATTTTTTTTTTCATGGCGTAGTACGAGGGTATGTACATATTAACATCCAAATATTCTTTATCTCGGTTATTTCTCGAAGTGAACTGCTATCCTCCTTCACCCTTTTTCTGCTCTGGGTTGATTTCTGGTAAATAAGATTCAGAAGGCTCATCCTTGACATTCATGTGAGCATATAATGATTTGTGGGTTTTGTGCTGTAGGGCGGTGATGTTGGGGGTACAGGGAATTCGCTGTGGAGAAGCACGAGTGGTGGTTTGCGGGGGCCAGGAATCCATGAGCCGTGCGTTACACGGCATGGAACTCCGATCCGATCGGAGACGATTCGGGCACGAGACCCTCGTGGATATCCTCATCCAAGACGGCCTCACTGACGCCTTCACCCATCAACACATGGGGCTCACCGGTCCGTGTTTGTCTCATTCATTTCCTGTATGCTCACCCAACGTTTGTTCGTCTGCTTCAGGAAAGCACTCCGTTTGTTTTGTGGAGAGCCTTCCCGGGATGATGCATCGCTAAATTAGTCTTGTTATTCAATGAGTTTTCCGTGCCCTGCATTCTGTCATTATTTTATTTTTATTTTTTTTTCCATTCAGTTTCTGCATCGTCAAATAAACCAACACCAAGGAGTGAGCTTCATGAAATTTTGTAAAGGAACTCATTGTAGGGGTAATGATATCGATCGAAGTTGTATGAAACGACCATTTGAAAAGACATGCATTACTGCTCAGAGAGGACATAGGTGCCAGTGTCATGAGTGTCGAACGCGGCGGCAATGGTAGAGGTTGCAGTACATGCATGCCTCTTCAACTGAACTCGGTCACATTGGTCAAGTTCATGACGTGACTTCGACGACGTTAGCACCATATTGCTTCGCAAAAACACTCAACAGTGGCGCAAATGTCAATTGACAGAAGCGATGACGAAAAGCCAACTGACAAGAATGAAACTTCCCGCCATTCAACTGGACATTCGGCAAGTTTTCTCTGTAGAGTCATTGACCTTAAAAGTTTAATCCATTTCATTACATGCTGCAAGGGGTTCATGTATTTCATGGGTCAACTTCTTGGTGTTGCTTTCTTGTGATAAATATAATAAATTTTTTTGAGAACACGTCTAGGATCGAATCCGCTTCCTGCTCTCGGGTTTGAACCCAAAATGATCGTTTTGAATCATCGTTTACAGCCGAAAACGTGGCGGCAAAATACGGGGTGAGTCGGGCTGCGCAGGACGAGTTCGCGGCGGAATCGCAGCGGAAGACGAGCGTCGCGATGAGGGAGGGACGATTCAGAGACGAAATCGTCCCCGTGCTCTGCCCGGGAACGAAGGGAGAGACGGTCGAGGAGGACGAATTCCCTCGACCCTCGACCACCTTGGAAGCCCTGGCCAAACTTAAACCTGTCTTCAAAGCCGTACGTCGCCTCCCCGTTCGATTTCCGCACCTCGGACCAGAGCATGAAGGACAGAGCACGAATGACTGAATATGCAGGAGAGTGCAAAAGCCCTGTCTTTGGAATCTCTTTCTCGGAATCAAAATTTCAAACTGAGTTGCCTTGGACAATTTCTTATACATGGATACGGCGGCGAATACTCTCACGCACACGTGTGGGAGTCACTCTCGTGATTGCCACACAATCTGCGAAGCAGCCCAAGGCAACCAGTTTGAACGATTGATTCAGTGAAAGAGATTCCTGTGAGATTGGACTTTTGCACCACCCTGAGTACAGATCGGCTTCTTTGAAAAGAAAGTAATCCTTCCAATATATCTAATAATACAGGATCTAATTTAGGAAAACTAGCATGAGGAATAGATGAGTTAAAGTAAATCAACTGATTTGAAAGGATAGGAATATATCAACGATCAAGAAACCCCTAAGATCTAGGATCTACATTTAGGCCATTGAGATGTAGCAATAGATCAAAGTAAATGAGGAGTAAATTAAAACATGTGAAAGTAGATCAGTTGATTTAAGAAAAAAGTAATTGGCAACAATCAATAGAATGAAGCAATTTTGGATGCAGTAAGATAACAAATGAGTTCTTTTGTTGAGAATTCGCCGACAAAGTATGGTTGCATGATGCGGACTTTACCCTATTGCACATCTTGTTGAAAGCCAATCATGTGTACTTCGATGTGATCGGCACGTTTTGCCGGATCAGAACTTTGCGTCCGATGCCGCTGAACAAGATGAAGAACGAATGAGAGAGCTAGGAAAATATATATATTTGAAGAGAAACGTTGAAAATGATGCACGTGAAAGTCGACTCGATCGACCGACTGACGATGATTGGATTTTAATTTGAACCATGGATCGAAGGAAGGTGGGACGGTGACTGCTGGGAACGCGTCGGGATTGAACGACGGAGCGGCCTGTCTCCTCCTCATGTCGCAACGGGAAGCGAAATTGCGGCGAATCTCCCCACTCGCCACTATCGTCTCCTACGCTCAATGCGGCGTTGATCCCGCTCTCATGGGCATCGGACCCGTCCCTGCCGTCAAAGCTGCCGTATGTATCTATTACCAACAGAGGTGGGGAAAATCGCAAATCGAATCTTCACCTCTAAATTGCAGACCTTTCTCGTAAAATAATAACAGATAAATGAAAAAAGAGGTACTAGCACTGCTGTACAGGTAACGAATGAATCAAATGATAAAACATGAAAAGCATGATTCCAATCAGTAGTTTAAGTCATTATTGGAGATGTGGTCCCTGTACCAATACAGTAAAACTCATGTTACATACTCTATCGCGCAAATATTCGATGTGTCGCGTGTTTGACAATTTTTGACAAAGCATGTTACTAAATTGACTCGTGCTTTGCTTTTGAAACTATTCAAATCGGTACATCAAATCGTGATTTGATTTCGCATGCCTCAGAAATGCTCCAAACCTGGTCTTTCCTCTCCGATATCATGTTACATTTGGTTTGGGGCATTCTTATTGTAAGGTGGAGAAGGCCGGTTGGAGGCTAGAAGAGGTTGACTGGTTCGAGCTAAATGAAGCTTTTGCAGCCCAGAGTGTGGCCGTCATCAGGGAACTGAATCTCGATCCGTCCAAGGTGAATCCCAATGGAGGGGCCATCGCCTTGGGCCATCCCATCGGAGCCTCCGGTTTGTTCCTTCTCCCATAGACTAACTGCAAACGTCCTTTCTCGCATTCCAATATTCACCAATACAGTAAAACGGCATAACGCCGAACCATGACGTGAGTGACCTCGCTCGTAATTTATTCTGTTTTCCGCTATCTTGGACATCCTTGTAATCGCCATTAGTACCAAAACCATCACAGGAAGAGTCATACTTGGGTGATGGGCAGACAGAAGAATAATGAATTGAACGTGGCTCGGCTGCTGAGTCCAGCAGTGTTTGGTATTCACAGCTGACATCCATGCTCCTACTCAGCCTTCCAGAGCTTCAGTTGATGCTGATGCACACGTACAGGATGAGCCACAAGTAATGACTTACGCTTTAGAACGGCTACTTATATTCTCATGAAACAACGTGTTAGGTAACCGAACTAAGCATAAAATTAAATTTTAAAATCAGGGGGGGAAACCCGTGACCGTGCACATCTCCACTGGTATGGCGTTGAAGTCCTACGTAATCGCGTCCTGTATGCGTTCGAGGTCGTGGATACGATGGACACGATCTTTGTCTTTAAGGTAATCCCACAGAAAGAAATCTGGCAGTGTTAGGTCTGGCAATCGCGGGGACCATTCGATTCAGTAGCACGCGCCACTTTTTCCATGGTCTGTAATGTGTTTTGACGACCGGGATGGTTACTGTTTAACACTTTTTCTATTTCGTTAAACTTTTGTGCCGGGGCACGATCGTCTTCCAAGTAAGCCCTGGCTCCCTAAATTCCTGTTTCATGCGTTTATCTCGTGTAACGTTGCGGAAAATAATCTGACTCATCGACACTACCTCGTTTCTCAAGAGGTAGTCGTACGCCCGTCATTTGCATTATGAGTGATCCATGTGCTGTCGATGCGTATAGCTACCTAACATGTTGTTTGAATAAAATTTCCACAATTCGCCTTCTGGTTTCGACCTATAGAAATTCTACTGGAAGCATCGAAAGACAGCGACTGAGTACAGGGTGTACTAAAAGAGACGCTTTATGAGCAGCTTGCCTTGGGTAAAATTTGGTTACTTGGGTAACGTAAAATCGTTATAAGACATGGTGAAATAATCGATTAGGACTAGAACGCTGATAACTTTGTGGTCTTTTTTAAAAATTAAATTCGTTTCCGAAAGTGTAGTATCGAGTACCCGATTGGAAGAGTGAGAATCGTTAGGTGGAATTTTAAAACGAGATCCATTGCCGTCTGCACAAATATTCAACGGCTTTTATGCAACCGTAACCGAGCCGTATGAAACACGGTCGCTCCGTTAACAGGGCAGGAGCGCTTTCCGCATTTGACGATGCCACGACCTCTGCCACTCGTCAAGCGGAGGGACGGCGGCCGATTTCACGGATTCCGAAACGAAGAGTACGAGGAAACGAGGATCGGGACTCACAGGAATCTATTGTACTGTACTCATAGGTGCGAGGATCCTGACGACGCTGGTGCACGGGCTGAAGGGGCGAGGGACCAAAGGAGTGGCTGCACTCTGCGTCGGGGGTGGCATGGGCATGGCCGTCTCCATTCAAACCCCGTTCTCCTAGTCCTCATCGATAGATATCAAATAAAGTAGACTTTTCCTTTGACCGCGATCGCATACCGCCTTTTCCGTCGGATCGGAGCCCTTCCTTGAAGGCATTTCCTCCTCTCCGTGCTCCGACCGCTTCTGCAGGAAACTTGGAAGAAGGCCGATTTCCTTCCTCATCCGGAAGTATTCTCGCAGATACCACGGGCGTGTGCCTCGGTTCCACGGTCGGAACGGGATCGGTCCGAAATGGTTCGTTCGATTCCTTTTCCGGAAGGCTTTCAAAATGCGTGGTGAGGTGGACTGCGGGTCCCACAGCGCCAGAAAAGAATCGCACCATCGCCGGTGTCAAGCCTGACTGCAAATCGACGCGCTTCTCTTTACCCGTGAGCCCGTGTCGCTTCCATTTCTCACGTCGGACGCGAGCATCGGCTGGACGAGGAATGGGACAGGTTAATACCGTTCTCATCTGACGAATGTCCTACTGGCAATTTTCAACCCAACATTGAACTCGTGAAAATTCAACTGGCGATGCCAAGCTCCTGATAACGTTCGTTTGGAAAAGTGACAGCCGTTAACTTTCATCTTTTAGTTCTGCATTAGCGCTAATGGTTTGTGCGCATCTGCCTGAATTTCTTTCTTGAATTTCTTCTGGTCGATTCCTTAAAGTTTCGAACAGAGGGAGAGTTCTGGATCGCACCGGGAAAGTCCCATCTCTGTCGCTCTCCCTACAAGGCTTTTTCCCTACATCGTACGAGAAATATATGCTACACAAACCCTTGTGAGACTTCTCACAATGGATTAATGCACAAAAAGCCAAGGAGTGTTTGATATTTGACGGTTTATTGGAGGTTTCCGACGAGAATTTCCCCGATTCCCCCGTTGTCGTCCTGTTCCCAAACCGTAAATGTTAGACGATTAGTCGATGCGAGAACCTTCCCGATGCTAGCACCAAAGCCACTTCCATCGTATGAAACGGCGCCCGACCTTTCTTTCTGAGACTATCTCGACACTAAGTGTGGAATCCCCTTGCATTAAAATGACTGGGTCGGGATGCCTGAATAGTGAATAGGCACTTCTAGTAGCGAAACGATTGAACCTTGTTCACGGAAAGAAGCGGAGGTGCACGAGACAACTGGTGCCATGAGGGACGTCGATGCTCGATGGCACCACCCCTCACCCCTCACCATCTCGCTCCGCCTCGCACCACCCCTCACCCCTCACCATCTCGCTCCACCTCGCACCACCCCTCACCCCTCACCATCTCGCACCGCCCCTCACCGCCTCGCACCATCCTCTCGAAAAAGTATACATATACGAGACATATATATTACTTATATATGTGGGTTTTCATCGGCGGCCTCACGCTGCTCTGCGGGCATCGCAACTCGCCGCGCACGTTTCCGAACGTTAGTGGCCTTGACCACGCTACGTGAACCTATTACTATGGCTTCGGTAGAGCATACGCGTTCGCGCTGTGCGCACGCATGCCACTGACCACCACCACGGACCGCTGTAGATTTTATGGCATCGATTATAATATAGATAATGGAAGGAGTCCACAGAGCCTAAGTTAATCGAAAGCCCAAACAGCCGCGCGACTGTTTGGGCTTCAAAAACAATGCGACGATACTCTACCCTGTTGGACCCCTCTTTCTCATTCCAAATCGAGAGAGAGACCCACGGAGTCTACTTTCCCCACCCTAACACAATCCACTCGTTGTTCCCAACGTTTCTGAGCCACCTTTCACGAACGCCAGACCGACGACGCCTTACATCCTCCCAGCATCGACAACCTTCGGCCGATCTAGGTAGAAATGTAACGTGCCAGCAGGGTCGATTTTGGCAGATCCTCGACGCGCCGTATTCGTATGGATATCTATACGAAGAACCGATGGCTTTCTCGAATTTGGTGTTCGTTGGACTCCAACGGGCCTGCAAGACTTCCTTCCGAGTTTCACTCTCGTGAAGCATCGAACGTAAACGATGCGAAAATCGCGAGAATGATTTTAGCTCGGCAGACCAGACCTTTTTATCGCTTCCTTCCCACCTTCCTGCAAATCCGGGTGCATGCTCCAAAGGCTTCATGGAAAAACCCTTTCGGATTCAATCGATTAAGCTGCCGGATGCACCTTACGCGAAGATCTTGTCTTCCTTTACAGTTTCAGGACGAAGGAAGCTTAGGAAAAATGAAAACGAAAGAGACCGTGTTCCGTAAGAGTAGCATATAGTGTAGAGGGAGAGAGAGAGGGAGAACGCTCTGGGACTCCATCGGTGGACTCGGCACCTTTTTCCCACCAACGCACGGAGAGGACATATAAGAGAACAGTAAGTAAGCAGGGGATTTCGCGCTCCCGCACTCCCAGCCTCTCTTTTTTCTTTGCCTTTGCCTTTCCCCCTCTGAACGCCTCTACGTCACTGAAATCACAGGGAATTTATTGAGTCTTCCAGGAAAGAGAAATCAATTCGGAATGCATTCGGCTCAATCTAGCGGAGCCAGTGGTGATAGATCGAATTCGGTAGAGCGTTCTTCTTCCACCGCAAAAATATTTAAAAGGAAAAAGCAGAGGCACACTCGAATAGGAATCCCAACTCACTTAGTCTGTCTGCGATATTGCCGAAAGGTATCTACGCCGAGCCGTGACATCGAGCTCACATCATCAATGTCGAGCGGAGGCAAGGCTTAGAAAGATGAGATTACTTGAGAAGAGGAAATGGATTTTTGTCTTCAATTTCGCTTGTGTTAGAAGGGAAAAAAAAACCACTACACTGCTGTCACATTTTTTAAATAGTAGTTAATGGAAAAGATTTTCTTTTATTTGCAGGCAATAAAATGCTATTGCTAGTATTCATTAATGAAAACAAGGGGCTCATGAAAATACGGATTCCGCACCCTGTCTTTGGAACTAATGAGATTCGGGTGCTCCTTTTCCTGTGAACCCTGAGAGCTTTTTCGCATCTCAAGATGAATTTTTAAAATTCAAGGTTACTGAGCATCTCGGTTCGCTTTTGCTTTCAATAAAAAAAAACTGATCTCACAAGCAAGGGAGTGCATTGATACGACGTTGACAGGGTGTTTATCGATTTTTACAAAGTTGAAGATTTATGAGCAACATTCGTTCGCTGAGTTCATCAGCAGGGACACGATCCAAAGGTAAAAGGAGAAAAATCGGATACCTTCAACTCCATCCATAGTGAAGTGATTGCGGTGTTCCCATGCTAGCATGGTTATTTACGCAATTAAGTAGCTACTTAATTCCCATGATGTTTTTCATGCGCCATTGGTGACGGTCTTTTAGTTTTTCGTGCCACTCGACTCTCACAAGTTATCGCCTGCTCCAAATAGCCATTAAATAAAGGTGCAAATATGTTTGCAGGTATGTAAAAATGGAGGGACAGACAGGTAAAGGGATATTTCACCTCTTGGAGTGCAGCTTACCCTTGCGTTTCTGTCCGAATGTGATTTCCGTTCCTCGACTCGAAGAACTCGGGAGTCCTAACGGAGGGATTCGTTCGATCGTGTCAGGGTTCTAAGGGTCACGAGACGCTTCAAATTTCGGATCGACCGTCTTCTCCCGGGTTCCACCCATAAATGTTCGAGAGTAGATCGTTGCCGACGTTTCCGAAACCGTGAAACGCGACAGCCCCTCCGGACAGAAAGGCCAGTAGCGACATTTTAATCAGTGCAGGGCTTCCGGCCGTCCGAGAGCCATTCGACAATCCTGCGACGGTCTAGGATCCCGCGTGTTCGCAGCTTAAAGGCACGATGTCGCGATGCGACATCGTGCGAGCACGAGGAAACACGTGAGGCTTGGGTCTTCTATATGTTGGAACGATCATCATCGATCGCTCTTCTGCGATCTCGTTCGAGGGTGTCCGTCGAAAAGAGGACGAAAGAACGTCGCGATTCACGAGTTCCTCCTTTTTGCTTTTCCACGCGTGGAATGCAGAAATCTTTTTCGTTTCTTCTCGCACGAGAACAAAATAACGGTAATATGCTCTCACGACTTCGACAGAGGTTTTACGAACTTTTGACGTACCTCGTAGATTTAGAATTTTGCTTCCGATTTCCTGCATCGAGTAGAAAGTTTTTCGGAGCCATTTCTACTCGTTCGCTCGGATGGGAGACCAGGAAAGACTCGTGGAAGGAGCTGCAGTCTGCACCCCACGAATCGTAACGGCAGGCTTCCTCGGAAGAACGCATATCGTCGTCGAGGTGTCCTCCTTCCCTTCCTCTTCTGCTTCGTGACTTCCTCTCTCCGTCCGATTTCTTTCTCTCGATGGAATCCGTGCGCGTATGCATCTACGGAACGCGAACGTCGAGAGCTAGGTACGTACGGGAACGAACGATGGCATGCTCGTCCTTTTTTCGGCTCATCGACGGGGAAACGTTCCCTTCGTTTATGGCATCCTTCCCCGAAAGGAAAGTCGACCGGTTCCGCCCTTCCGCTTCGAATCGTCTCCACTTTGGTTTCCCGGCCGCGACTTCGACAAACATCGGTAAGATCGAGAAAGAAAACGTCGAGTGTCGGCCGTCGAAAGAAGCAAAACTAAATCTCGACGAGGCTTTCCAGGCGCAACGAGGGAACGGGAACGGGAACGGCCGATGGGGATGCGACGGAACCGCGTGAACCGGCTGACGCGAAAAAAAGTGATGGATCGGCTGGGCGATCCGAGAGGATCCGTCGAGTCTGGGAAGCAAAAACCATGGAATCCACGAGAATCGGCTGATTTTTGGCATCGGTCGAGAACTCAAGATTCCATTCAGAATCTGCGGGGAAGGTGGATGCCGGCATCGAGCTTCTTTTTTTTTTTCAAGATACCGACGGATGAAGATGCCAAAAAAGACGAGAGATGCTTTCACCGGTTCGTACCGCTCGTTTCGTCTTCCGTAGGAAGTTTTTTCGTCGTTTTCCCTCATCTGGTTTAGCCACAAAGCAGATGTTTCAGCGAGGGAGAGAGGATCGAGTCCGACCGACACTTCTACGAAAGACCTGCTCGGAGTCAGACGTGAGAAAATTCACGAGAGAACTCCTCTCGATTTCGATGCCCCTTCGGCAGACGCTCTCGTGGCACGTACTGTACGTGAAATACGGCCCTCGCTCGAGCGAACTCCTCGAGCCGCTTTCGAAAGTTGCGGGGTCGGACTTTACGACCGGAACGCGATGAGATGCTCCGTGAGTCGTCTTGGGGGCGGGATGCGACAGGAAGAAGACGTCGGGATTCGCCTGGAATGCATTCGTGACTCTCGCGAGGATCCCGGCAGGACGTGCCGGTTCTCGTCGCGTTTCTCCAGACGCAACGAGAAACTTCGGATCCGGAATCGCATTCGCCCGAGTGGCGATTCCGTCGAGCGTTCGTTTCTCGACGAAACGAGAGAAGGAAACACGAAGAGTGAGACGTCGTCGACTAGGGTGATGGTAACCGTTGCTGCACGACGATCGTGACCGGCGGGGAAGACCGAAGAATCCCGAGTTTCCTTCTTTTGGAGCGGACTACGTGACGCGGCGGAGCCAAAGCGAGAACTGCGACCCCAGGAAATCGGGCTGTGGGAAGCGGTGGGATTTCGTCGTGGGAACGTGAATGCGGGAAATTCGACCGTAAGAAAGCTGCATCTCGTCGCGAGTACGTGACTGCGTCGTCGCACCCGACGAGGTGATGATGTGTTTTTACGTTTATGGGATCTCTCTTGCGTCTCGACGGATCTCGGAGATGAAGCCTGCGGGCGCGAGATGACGACCCCGTGGAGAGAACCGAGGGCAGCCGAGAGAAACGGGCGAGAAAACGGCGGTGATTTTCTCAATCACCGCCGGTCCGACGAGTTTCGTTCCGTGCGTGCTCACCGTCCTCATCGTGGAGATCCTCTCGCCGACCGGGATCAGAGGATGCGTCCTGCCGACCGGGATCAGAGGATGCGTCCTGCAAACCTCGGACGCTTTCCGCATCGTCCGAGACGATCGCTTCCTCGATCCGATACTCCCAGACGTCGGACGTTTTCGACGCGGCAGCTCTCCGATGGTCTTTCGGATTTTTTTTCTCTCGCAAGGCGATGGACGATCATCATCCATCTTCATCATCATCTATCACCATGAACCGGAGCGGGAGAAGGGTGCCCATCGTGCATCGTGCGCACTAATCCCAGCATCATAATCGTGAAGAGTTTCTTCTCTGTTGCTTCCTCGTTGCTAAATGCATAAGCCTACTATAACGCTCAGAAAATTAAGGAAATTTTCAATCTCTCGAAGGAAATTCCCCGTAACACTTCCGTGTTCCTCCGTATATTCAGAAATGAATTTTTTTTTAGACCTGCAACCAGGTCAGCAGGAAATATTCGTAATTTAGATTTCACAAGTCAAGTTGGTTCGTCTCTCTCTTCATATTCTTGTCTTCCTCCCCCCCCCCCCCCCCCCCCTCTCCTCGCCCCTCCCCTCTACTCCTCCCAAAATTGAATGAACTCCAGGAATTCACGATATCCGGTTCTGGCTTAGCTTAAAAATAGAGGTTCTTTCCTTCTGACTTCATGGAACATTAGTATTTAAGAGAGAAAAAATAAGCCCGGAAGCAAGGACGATTCGAGGTTCTCGCTACATGAGGAAGGAAGGGAGAGAAGAAAAAGGAGGGGAGCCCGAGCCCTCCCGGACACCAGGACCTTGCAGCGGAGTTGAGACCCTTTTCCCAGAAACGCACTATGCGGACATAATACGAAACAGAAAGCACGGGGAGGAGGTTATCGCACCCCTCCTCTGTCTCGGTGTTGCATGCCGCGCCCCGGAATGCTCAAGATTGCCTACGCCTGATTGCTTTTCTCAACCACTCCTTAGCAATAAAAAAATATTATTTTTCTTTCTCACACAGATGGCAGAACGACCGAAAAAGATGAAATAAATCAACTCGTTGGAATGGAGCTGCCTGTCTTGGTCGTAATTGTGCAGTCCTAGTCCTGAGAGAGACCAACATGCTGTAAGTTGACATTTTAAAGCAGGATAAGGGCCCATGCTTCACGGACCTTCCTTTTTCATAAACAGGCCATATTTAAAAAAAAAAAAAATATATATATATATAAATAAATTAAAAACAATTATGCCCTTCGGAGACAAAATTGCGATGCACGGAACGATCAGGTGACGAAGTTTCTGACTGAAGACTTCCCATTCAACTGACTTGTAGGCAGTACCTTGGTGATAGTGAGTGAACTTTTCCATCCCTACTGCTCGATTGCTTCATGCATGCCCTCAGAGGGCTTGTATCGAGAGTTTGAAGCAAGCCCGGAAAAAAGTTTTTTTCCTGGCGTCTGTGCCCACGATACGATGACGAAAAATTCCATCATCTGCTCGCGTGGAACCCGAAGTACCTTTTCGGAGATGCCGACTTCCGTTGGAGAAGGGGACGATCGAAGAGGAAGGAAACGCAGATACGAGAGCCCGACTTTTGTCTTCCTCGTCGTGATCTAACGGAGGCGAGACCGACCTGAGTAGGCTTCGTCGCGAGTGTTCAGGATTTCGACAGGAGTATCACGATAACTAAACGTATCGTTTTCTAATACGAGTTCTCTCGTTTGAGCCATTTGCCGAAATTTCTTTTTTTCAGCGTTCACTTGGACCTTACCTCGATGGAGCGTGGGGGGGGGGGGGGGGGGGGGGA